>JAOWAT010297732.1:0-16177 GCA_028571025.1 Longipedia americana
AACAGGTCCAATGACTTCGTTTTGAGCATTTGGGAGTATGACAAGTTGGGAGAAACTTTCAAAATTTCCATTGGTGGTTCAATTGCAAGTTTAGTTAATCTTGTAGTAAAATGAAAGGTATAGACTACAAAGTTCCTCATATAACTATCATCTAGGTATTTTGAAAATCATTGCATGATGTTTGGTAGCTAATAAGAAATGCAGTTTATCATTAAGTTTAAGAATGTATGACATACATATGATTTAATTTTTTAGCCAACTTTGTTCAGATGAATTAGAATTGTGGAAAGCAGAGATTGACAAATGAGTTTAGGAACATCATTCTTGACAAAATTTTGTTCCAACATTTTGGCCACGTGTGTTTAACTTTACGTGATAATAAAGGACATCCGTGACAATTTGTAATATTTATTTGAGATCAAAAGTGGGTTTGCTTTTCGGATTATTTTTTTTTCATAATACTCATTGAGCAGGAAGGCAATTCAAGTATATATATTTAGCAATAACTGATGGATAAAAACATTTATTCACTTGAATGAATCATTAGCTTTTCCCACAGTTGATGCATTAATTTTAATATACTCGATAAGTTGAGGAAGTTCAATAAAATGAAGATTTGGAACTTATCTTTAGTTTTCATAGGAAATATGTCTGGATCGCTGAATTATTGTAACTAAACATAGCTCTAAAATATTTCTGACAGCTGTTGGATAACTAAATAAATTGTTGGTTAATTGTCTTTCTATGAAAGAGTTAAAATGTACAAATTACTTGACTTTTATGTTTTAAGTTTGGCTTTTTGAACAGTCTAAAAATATCTAGAAATATCAAAGTTTGGTTTTGACATTTTTCTTTGGAATTTTGAAAAAAATTATAATTTTGAAATGTTTCTATGAAAGTATTAAATTGTAAAAAGTTACCTTCTTCATTAATGAGCCTATTATTGTAGAAATTTCAAAATCTTACGGTACCAAAATTTAAATTTAACAGGAAACAAAATTTTAGTATGAAGTCTAGAGATTATCAGTTTTACAAAAAAAAACCAATCTTCTTCAGTAGTATTGTTCATTTTTAAGAAAAAGTCAAAAAGCCCATAGGCATAAAGGTATGGAAATTTGTACACATTTATCCAATGATTGTTTTTTTACCGGAATTGAAAATTATTTTTGCATTTCTGTTAAGGTCGTATGACATTAGAAAGTAGAAAACAATTTGGCTTATATGGGTAGGTCATATAATAGGTGTTTTTGTTTTCCTATTTAATTGATGATGATGATGATGATTGAATTCTTTTTTACTAATTGTTACAATAGATAATATTACACAAATTTATATAATGTGGGTGACATATCAGATTGAAATGATCAATTATTAATAACAATGATTATTTGTTTACAGCCTTTTGGATTTTTCCAAACACATTTTAAAAAAAATTGATGATGGATTTTTCTCAGTTTTGTACCATTTCGGCAATTATTTATTATTACAGGTAGTTTCATTTGTGTAAATTATTTTCAATGTTCATTCCTCAGTCCCAAAATAATTGTCATACATTTTTGCACAAATTTAAATGTGACTGAAGAATGAACAATGTATCGAACAGTTAAATAATGTTGATACGCCTACAACAGCAAAAGTTTACAAGATATCTAAATAAAAGATGTTAATTGGAGTCATAATTTGATGATCAAAATTAACAATTTTCATATAGTATCGTGCAATAAAGACATGGACAATTAACACATTTTTATGAATATCTCATTTAATTTCTATGCATTCTCAACATTTTCTGTGAAAATGATTGATTGAAGTACCCATATTGCATTTTGAATGAAGTAAAACAGACAATGTGTAATCTACTCCTGACAATAGATTTTGAAGAAATATGTTTAATTGTTTATGTATAGCAAATACAGAGCAGGTACGTAAGAGGTTTAGAAGGAAGACCAATGAACATTGTGGTTCAGGTTTTATTACTTCATGCCCATATCAAAACACAATAAGTTATGGCAACAAAGTATAAAATATGTTTCACATTAGTTGGATGTGTATGTTTCTGTGGTCGGTTATGGAAATATTCTTTAGATGAAAGTCTTGAAGATCATTACAGAAAAAGGTGACTTGATTTTTCAAAATGTAAGATTGTTTCCTACTGTGGATTGATCTTCAAACACTAGGAACCCTAAAGAAAATTTACCTGAAGGAGAATGATTAGTAAAGCTTGTCTTAAATTAAATGCAAAGACATTTGGCAAATATCATTCTCACATTATAAAATTCAATAGAACTTTTCAATGGTAAAATTTTGTCAGAGTGTATGGATGTTTTTTTGTACAACCTAGATTGGATACAATTTATTGGAAATACAGGCAGTAGTATAATATAATTATATTACAAGAACTGCATGTTTGCAAGCTTTATCATTCTGTTCTCCTTCTTGTACAAAATTTATTTTCACAATGTGATCATTGTCTCAGCAAAATGATTTTACTCTTCTATATTGATTAGGAGCTAGAAGTTGAGAAGCAGTCACCAGGCAATGAATATAGGCAAACCATTCCATCATGTTTTATTTCTTTATCATTTAGCATAAAAATCAAACCTATTTTTAAAATTATATGATAAATTTCAAGTTCATTTGCATGCAAAACATGAAATTTAATGTTAATTCTCCTAAGTGAAAGATTGGTTCATATTTTTTGTTGATCATCAAAATACATTTGCGGGGGTGTCCCACTGGACTTTGATAATTATGGATAAATTGTTCATGTGATTTTTTATGGAAAAGTAAGATAAGTGATAAAATTACAAAATTATTTTGGACACTTTTCAGGAAACTTTAGTCTAAGTTTTAAATTCTTGTCTAAGTTCTGCCAAGTCAGCATCAAATTTAATTTTCAAAGTCTGTTGGAACACCAATGTTTAACTTTAAATTTATCATCACAAGACTTTCCACAGTGTTAACATTTTGAGTAAATATTTCTCCTTTATACAACAAAATGTGGGAATTCTTTGTACTTCCTCTGTATCTCTCCAAGAATTGTAAAGGGCAAAGAAAAGTCCTAAGTGTAAGAGAAAAGCCCAATGCAACAAAATGGGTAAGAGAGAGAATTTGCATGATTCCTACAATTGACTTTCAATGCTTTTACCTCTGTCCAAATGTTAAATGATAAAATCGTAATTAATGAAGGAAGAAAACAAATGACATTAACACAGTCTACCATGTTTGGTAAATGTAAAGTTTTTAGACTAGTTAAGATCTATTCATTGAAAATCTTCACAATTACTATCAAAAATCAACAAAAATAGTAAAGTTCAAAATGGATGAATTATATTTTTTGGGTTTTAGAATTTTCTGTTTTGTTTTACATATGTTTACTAGTGCTAACTGCTTTGTCATTGAACATTTAAGAATAAATTGAATTATCAGAATGTCTTTTGAAAAACTTATTCATACTTCAAAAATGTGACCATTATTCATCACCATTGCTAATATTATTCTGGCACAATTCAAGGATTTAGATGGAAGCTTTTTTAATGACATTTGATCAATACTTCTTTAGAAAAAAATCTTTTGGCTTTCAATTTTATGCTCCTGATGACTGCAGTAAAATTTACTGTTAGCAAGACCAAAAATACAGCTTATTCACTTGTACCGTGTTTCTTCCATGCACAAAATAAATCATGGGATTGAACTGGAATAGTAAATTTGTTTTAGCACGGTTGTAATGACACAATCATTTCAAATTTAGTTCAATCCTTTGATTTCCAATTCATAAATATTTTAAGTTCTATACAGGGCATTTTGATACAGAGTAATTAGGAATGTTTGAATGGCATTTTCTAACGATTATGAAAGATTTTTTAAATAACTGATTTTACTTATAAAGATTATTGATCTTTTGGCTAATGTTCCTCTTTTGATTTAATTTGGAAAATAAGTCATGAGCAAGTTTTCAACCATTTCCATCTTAATTCATTCAATGACACTCCCACTTGAATAAACTATGCATGTGTTTTCAGAGGTTTTGCTTTGATTGAACTGAAAACTCACAGGATCTTTTGAAAAGCCAATTCATAAAAACATGCTCAAAATAAGCAGTCGTTAGAAAATGTCAAACAAAATGCTTGTTGGTAATATTTCATGTAGAATATCAGGGTACATTTTGGCATTAATTTAAAATTAAAATTTATCCAAGGACAAAGATCATGTCTGAGGTGTTCCTCCAATTGTCACTCTTTTTCTCATATTTTTGCTTTCTTCTCCAGTACATTGTCAAGACAAGGTCAGGAAATCCTATTTGAAATCAAGCATTAAAATGAAATTAAGCTGACAATCATAAAACACTCAGTTTATGATCTTTCACAAATAATAGAAATGATAACATTTATCATCAATAACAAAATTTATACATTAGATTGGGAGAATTACCTTCTGTCATAGATTCCATACTTGTTAATAATAACCACATGTATCATTTAAATTTACAATAAACAACTTGTTGATTTCACCATAAATATGTATCGGTTTGAAAGTCTTTTACACATTATCGAAGATTGTAATAATTATTTTGCATTTAAAAAAAGTTATTTTAATCCAAATGTAGGTCTGGTCTGGAGTGATGTGTATCTTGGTATGTTTAAGTTATTCAATAATAAATTATTTTTTTTTGAAAAGTAAGTAACACAGCAATGATAATTGTATTGAGAAACTTTATATTAATTTATTTAATGACAATAAAATTTCAATAGCTTTTGAACAAGTTTAAGCTTCTTTTTCAGAAAAATAATCATCAAAAATTGGTTCCAACAAGCGATTTTCATTACAATTTCGATTTTTGTTTTTCTTTTTGGATGAAGTAAGAGAAACAAACCGGGCACTTATATCATATTGCAAGGCGATAAGATAATTTGAGCTTTTTTGGAAGTCCTTTATATGACTAAGATTGATTAACTTTTCATTTTATATAATAAATCATAAAATGAACATTTAAAACTTTGCCATGGCAATGTATGTGATTAAAGTAACATTGCAACCATGGAAAACTGGGATTTTAAACTCATGACACATATTAGAAAAAATTGAAAGTTAATTTCCAGGTCTTAAATTACATGAAAATTGCACTATTGACATATAGAGCAAGCTTCAAACAAAATAAAATATAAAAATGTAATGACTTTTTCTAATATATGAAATAAGCAAATTTTTACAAACAAATTATAGTTTGCTCTACTTGTATTGATGGCTTTCTAGTTTGAGGTTTTTTCCTACTGATTGAAGCTTCAATTTTTTTGAAGTAGATAGAGCAAAGAAAATACTGTACTTGTAGATCTACACAAAGTGAAGAACTTTTTGTTTGATTTGGATATTTTTGAACCTTAAAACTAAGTTTGGCTGAAATTGTATTTAAAATTTTGAATGTTGAACAGTTCATATTTACCTATTTTTAAAAAATCATTGGAAAGCACACTGAAAAAGAACAATCTGCAAAAAAATATTTTGAATATTTTGGCACTTAAGAACTTATTCTTTTACGTGTATTGAGAATCAAGAAATTTGGAATTGCAAAAGTTACAGCCTGCTAAAAGTTCAATCACTTTTTAATTTGAAACATATTCATAATGCACTCATTTTCAAATCAAAATGTCCCCATTTTGAGAAGACAATTTTAAATGTTAACATGTATTTAGGCCTGTGTGAAAACAGATATATCATGGTAATGATGGTAATGAACGGTTCAATTAGATAGTTGAAATTCATTTTTATTCTCCTTTAGATAACCATTAGTATTTAATGGAAATTTAATTAAAAATTTTATCTAACAATCTTTGGCTTGGAGGTGCAGCCAATTTTGATATAAAAGCACAGGAGTCTTTGTAATGATAATGGTTTTTGTTACTATGCATTTGATTATTTTTTTGGTCTAAAGACAGCTGTGCTTCTTAAATTTTGACTGCTGAATATAACTAGGATATTTATGGTTTGAAGACGAATTAAATATTTGACATGTATTTCTTTGGAAAATATCCATTTCTTTCAAATTTTGTTGCATTACTTGCTGCATTTTTACCCACTGTGGGATAAAAATCTATTCAAAAATGCTTAAATATTTCGGATCACATTTTGGTATGAGACCATAGTGGAAGAAAGAACACAGTTTTGTATGCACTCAAAAGTAAATTGAAGGTTTCTGAGAAATAAACTTGTTAGGTTACGTTATGCTGGAATTTTTCAATGATGTTGAGTATATCAAGAAGGAAAATGTAATTGGACCTTGCAGATTGATTTTGCAGGATTTATATCACTGTTTATAGATTGATTGAGAAAACATTTCAAATGGTATTTTCAAGACAAAAGTATCTGACAGATTTTAAGGCGAGGAAACAGATTATTAGACAAAATGAAGTTTTTGAAAATTTTTAAATGATCTTTACATTTAAGCAATGCTTTATTCATGGTTAGTGAAAATTAGCAAATCAAAATCCAAGACGTCAATTAGGTATTTGGCTCAATTCATGAGGAATTATGACACTCTGTCCATGCCAACAATTGATTGACAGTAGACAAATGTATGATTCCTGATTGGTTGTTAGATGCATTACATAACTTTCTAACACAGTGCTATCAGGTTGATTCAGGTCAGCTTATGACATCATCACATGTGGTCATGCCCAGAACACTCATACAGGCAAACAAAAACATACACACATGCTCAAGTTTTAAGCACAATAGCTTATCATGACATCACAACACAAGACAAGTCACAGTGAAAATAAAGAAGACATTAAAGGCACTAGAAATGATCAAAAATGACAATCAAGTTCATGAGCACAATTTATAGAAATTTATAAATATCAAACAATCAATTATGAAACATTGAAATTCTAGAAGCTAAAATGAGCATGACATTATGAAGTAATTACTGATTTTAATATACTGTTGCATCTTCTATGCTTAGGTTGTTTCAAATTTTAAGAAAGACGACAAATGTAGTATATTTTGATGAAAGTATCATGAGCAACTAAATTGTAACAAATTCTGTACTCCTGGATGATCATTAATAACTTCACATTTCATGTTTCAGTAATCTTGTTCAAATTTTTGGATTTCAGCCCAGATTTTGATAGTCATTTGGATGGCAAAGATTTTGAGATTCAATTTGCATTTTCTTGTGATGCTCAAAAACAATATTTTTGGAATGTGCTGCTTTTTAAAATTTCAATCACTGAATTTGGCAGATACTTGAAGCTTAGTAAAACTTCCCATATCAAAACAGACTATATTTTCCATTTGGTGTTCAGGAAAACAAATGGATGAAATGTAGAAAGCTAGCTTTGATTCAGTATGAGCAAAAATCAGACACATTACAATATGACTTATCTATATGATATTTAATTATGGATCACAGATTATAAACAAGACTAACTAAATGATGATCAATATTTTTCCTTTGACACTACACCAAGAATGAGAAGTCTCAAGGCGGAATCCACAAGACTACCTTGGCAATAATCAATTTGCCTCTTTTCAGTTTATGCTTTGTTTAGAGGAAACAAATTAGACAAAATTCAAAATAGGCATGATCCAGGTGGGTAGGTTATTTTGAGGAATCAAAATGATTTCAAATAAGAACAAAAAATGATAAAATCAAAAATAGAGATCAGTTTTTAAACAGAAATAAAATCTAATTACATAAATTTGGTTTCTTTTCACACTTTTAACAATTTAAAAAATCATCAAAAGTGTTTCGGTCTAACACAAAAATTGGTAACTAAGTTTTGAGTTAAGTAATTTCACATTTTACACAAGTATGTCTTTGCAAATAAATCAAAGAGTAGATTTGACAATGAAGAATCTTACCAAAAAGCACCAATTCTGCAAATTGAAAAGCAGGATGAAACATTTTTGTACTTTAGATTAAATCTTTTCTATCATTATCAACAATCCCACAAGATAAATAATTTGACATGAAAACCCATCATCCAAATTTTTCAGTGAAAGATGGAGTGTAATACACCATTTAAGAGTAGTTACTCTGCAAACTCTGTTGTAACAAAATTTTTGCTCACTGTCAGAGGGTTAGAACTTATCAATATGTAGATACTGACATTTAATCATGTTTGATTTTAGTTCAAAAGAAACAGACTTAATTTTAATTTCAAGATTAACTTTCAAATAATAAGATCTTTGACAAATATCACAGTTGCAGCAAAATGAATAATTGGAAATTAATTCATTTTGTTGATTGGGAGAGAATATGTTCTCAGTCACTTAACTTCAGGTAGGTACGAGTCAATAGTCATTTGTCTACAAAAAAAAGTAATGTTTTGTGACAGACTATATTTCTAAAATGCAGGACAGAAGATATTAGTCGGATCATTCAGGAACCTTTTTATTGTCACATCTTCAGTTTGTGCATGTCAGTGAGTGTGAGTGTGTGTGTATGGCTTTCAAGTTGAGCTTAATAAAAAGTATACAGACCACTGTATACCAGATTGATTTTTGCTGATTGGGAATGGAAAAGGAACATAAAATTCCATATATCAATATCCACAAAAATTGAACATATCTTAAAATATAGTCCATTAAAAAGAGGAATGTTGGCTTAAATGACTAGGTGAAACACATTGTTCCTCAGTTTTGCTTTGATTGAATGGAATTTGTTAAATGATAATTTTTTCAAATTCCTTTCACTACATGATGTGTCTTGTGATGGTTTGCAAATAAAACAGCATAACCTTCAAGTTGTTGATGGTTCAATTTGATTACAATTGTGCTTCTAATATTACAAAGACTAAATCTTTTATAATATCAATTTTGATCTACATACAAAATTTTGTGTTGTGGTGTGTTGTTTCAAATTGTTACTACTCATACATTCAAATATATGCAGCATATATGCATTTTTGATTATTCAGCAAAGTATTTTGATGAGATAAAACAAGCCTTTGAAATAGCATTTCCCTCATATATGAGAATATTGCATTTTTGTATTTGATACAATGTGTACAATCATTTTACAATGATGTATGATTTATTTAATGTCATCACAATGAACCAATTATTAAAGTAGAAAGCGCGCAATTTTGTTGAGATGAAGGTAATGTTTGCAAACTGTGCTGTCTTAAAGAAAGGTAGATTGTATGAGCGGTAACAATGTGAAATGTTAATGAATAAATAACTGATTGCACTGAGAACCTCATATTAAGTGGCTTGACAGACAATAATGGGGTGCTCATATTTTTCTCATTAAAATATTTCTTTTTAATGATATCACACATTTATTATTTGAAATTTACTTTATGTCTCAGTCTCACAAATTCATGAAAAAACAATCACTACTACTTTTATGCTTTCAATTTCAATCACACATTTAAGTTTTTGTTGAGAATTTTTAACCAGTATTTTTTTTAAAAAAAAAGATTTTCCTAAAAACTAAGATTGCTCTGTACATGGATTATAATAATCTTACAAACTAGATATGATAATAATAATGATAATGTTTTTGAATTATTACATTGTAAGAGCTAGTTCTTAGAATGGCACCAGACATTGCTATTAAGGTCATGAAGAATCTGAAATCGACAAGTAGACATAGACGTAAGACTTACACAGATAGACATCCAGTTGGACAATATCATCCTTCTTACAGGGTCAAATTGGTCAAATATTTTAGTCTGACAATACTTGGAGAAAAAGAATGACAATTTCTGTGATCTATTTATGAGTCTTGTTAGTCCATTCTTTGAATACAAGGGAGTTGCAACCCTTACATATTCTTGTCAGTCAGTAAAATGAGTTTTGTGCAAATGTCTTAAAATCATATCTTCCCTCCTCAGATATGCTATGTTGTAATTCATGTAATATCCTCTCTTGTTCTCATTAATTCAGAGACGTTCATTTTAATACAATTTGAAAGATCGTTTTAAAGACTTACTTTCAAAAGTTGGCAATTAATATCAAGATCCATGAGGTTCAGAAAATCTCTATGGACATTGATCTTAATTGTCCTTAGAAGTAGAATGTATCAAAAGTTAAAAATTCTCTGACATTATGTTGATGCAAGAGAAAGCAAAACTTCAGGAGCATTGAGAAGGTAACAAGATATTTGCTAAGTTTGAGATAGATTATGGTATGGAACCTATGACAAAATATTGATTAGTTAAAACATGATACATGTGGTTGGTTGACAAATGATTATTTTTTTTTGGCAATTCATTCTACTACCCAATTCCATTATGATTTCAACAAATTTTTGCAATTTCATTTGATTTGGCTGCTACTGAAATAAGCAGGGAATTATGGAATTGAACATTGAAAAGTATGTGTGGCATTTGATTTATCAAGCTACTTCATAAGGCATCTCTGCTGTAAATATAATGACAACTAAGAATTAAATCTGATTTATCAGACGTCAAAATCTAATTAAATAGATTTAAATTCTGATCAATCAATATATAAACAAGGAGATTCAATAGTCAGCACTTTTAATATTACAATACAGTACAATACGGTAATAATAATAATGATAGTTTTAGTAATAATATTAAAAATAATTGTAGTAATGATCACACAATATTGGGGGGAAATTGCACGAGTTGAAGTTGGAATCACTTTTTTGAATCAATAATTTTCAATTTGTTTTGTATGCACTCTTTTCCTTTTTTGAAGATTCTGTGATAGTTGTTTTTGAAATCACTTTATTGAATAAATTGTTTAACACAATTTTTTTATTCGGAAGATTTAGGTTGTTTCTATGGCAACATTAAATGTGTCTTTTATTTTTGTTCACTAGCTTTCATCAATACTTTGTCTTAAAAAAAATTAAGATATTCTTATCTAAAAATTAATTTTCCAAGGTTTCTTGAGGACAATAATTTGGTCTTCCATTTTTAATGATATGTGCTTTGTATTATTTTTCCATAGATAAAGTTTAGCCTTTCATTGAACATTGTGTGTATTATTGTTTCAATATATAAAATTAAAGTGTGTGACATTAAATTTTTGGCATATCCCCATCAATATCTTTACCAGTAGTATTTGTGATAAAATTTTGAAGAAGTAGTAGTTAAGAAATTTCTTTTTAATGCTATTACAAAGTTGCAACATCAAAGAAAACACACTACTTACATTGAGAAATAGTTAAAGAGAGTACCAGTATACTTTTAAATCATTTTTACCAAAATTGAAGGAAACCTGTCTTCGTTATGTATTTTTGAAGCAAAGTATTTTGAATTTATTTTTCTGTAATAATCTGTAAATAAAGCTGCTCAAAGAGAAACTAAATATCATAAATGAAGTAACTTGTGTTAATTTTCTTTTTTTCTAGAGTATCAATAAAAATCAAATATGAACATTTGATTTTTAGAAATGAGAAAGCAAGCACTTTTTATAAAAATCACTCCTATGTCTTATAATGCAACTGATCTCTTAAAAGTCTGTTTGGTTATTCATCTAAGTAGATGGAGGTAAATGTAGAGAAAGAGTTTCATACCTAATAGTTCTTTTACTTTTACAGTTTGAACACAAAGACTTTCGGGACTGGCATTTTATATCACATGGTTTTAATGTTTTCAGTTTAGGATTAAATAGTCACAGTAGCTATACTGCATATGAAGAATTGCTGTGTGATTTTTACTCCCATTTTAATATTATTATGTATAGGTGAGTTGTATTGTCTTCTGACACTGTAACAAATGCAATGGAGACACAACACAACGTTGAAATTTGTTTCTTGTAAATTCTTAGAAGAAAACAAACTCTTCTTCAAGAAACTTCTTAGTCTTTTTGAGAGACATTGAGATTTATGTAATATTGAGACAAAGTCTTTCAGTCCCAATTTACTCTTTTGAATTTTTTTTTATTTATGTTATAATTCTCTCAAATGGTGATGGTCGCAGCAATGTCAAAAATATCATTTTGAAAATCATGAAGATCATAATGATCCCACAAAGGAATATTTTGTGATATGGTTGGAAATTGTTATAATTTTCTTTAATGATTATTATTCACTGTAATGTAATGACATTGATTCTTTATCAGAAAGCAGGCATTGTAACTTGAGGAGTAAAATCAATGCCAATCATCATTTTTTAAAGTTGACAAGACATGACTAAATTCGATCATTGGCTTCTTTCCACAACTGTCCTTTTTCCAGTTTTTACAAATGTTGGTTATCTTAGTGCCAACAGGTCATAATTGCCAATAAGTAATTGCAAATTTTATTCAAAAAAATATTCACTTTTTAGCTAGCTTAGGTAGAATAGTGACATCGTAACTATAAACACACAGCACCGTTCAACAGAGTAATTCCTGGCACTTGATTGTTCCAAATACTGTTTTAATTTCTTTCTGTAATCAGTTATGACATTCAATAATAAAATTCTATTCTTTTCACAGACTTTTTCAAACAGAATGCCTTCAATGTTAATCAAATGAGTGAACAAATTTTCATTGTCCTTTGTTTATTTTGTTGTGCAAGGAATTAGTGCATTATGTCGAAAACATTCTTTTTACACTTTCACAGATTTTCCATTTTGCCTTAATTCACTGAGAATAATGAACACAACCAAATATACGAAAGAACTGGAGATTTTTTATTGATTTGTCTTTGAAAACCATAATAGTCTTACTTAACATTGATTAGTGTTCAATAACATTCATTTTGCCACGAAGATATTTGAAGTCATCGTTATGTGTTGTGATAGAAGACTTAGGCTGACATACGTTAATTTACTTTGTAAGTTTGTTTATTTCAAAATAAATTGATATTTCCAGTAATTTCACTTTTCATGACAAAATTGCAAATTGTTCACCTAAATGAATTATTGTTTCAATATTATCAAATATTGTTTTGCATCAGACGATTGGCCATTGCAAACAGTCTAGTAGCATATCACACAGAGAATATCTTATCAACTAATAAGCTATGATACAGATTTGCTGTAGAGAAGTGGATTAATGTAATGTAGTTCATAAAATGTCTTTACAAAGAATCGGTTGAAATGTTGTTTTATTGAAAATGATAATTTTAATAATTATAATGATAATAATAATAGAAGATATCTTACAATCTAAAACATGACTTGAAATTCAGCACAGCACAAACTAAACGTGTTTTATCAACCGATTTTTTGGTTCCAATTTAGGATAGATTGTATGATTAACAATATCATGCCAAATTAAGGTTGGTAAAAATCCATCATCTAAATAGAATTTTTTACAGTGTAGCATTCAATCATTTTGTATTTTGTTGCAAACAGGACTTAGACTAATTTTAATTGGCAAAGATACAGTATTTTTAACTATTCAATTACTAATTACTAATGGATTGGGCAACTGGACCAGAATAGTGAAATGACAATTATAGTTTGTTATGAATTTCTCAAGAAGAGGCTTTTTAAAAAGTCATCCTTTTGGAAATTTTCATTGATTTCGATTGAAGTATATTTGCACCTTGTAGTTTTGAAGGAAAGAAAATTTGACAGGTCCCAAGTTGATAATCAGCATTTTTCAATCTAAAAGTTTAAAAAATTAAAATCTTACTGAATAGAACGACTTCTAAAAATCAGTTTTTTGCTTTGTAAATGTAATTTGATTTCACAGCTAAAATTTAAATACATATTTTCTTTCGAAAATTTAGATCATTATTGTACGTCATTTTTGCACGCACAAATTTGAGAAGACATTTATAAGTCTTCTGGATAAAGGAACAAATCTCTCATTTATTTGGAAATTTCATTTTTGATCTACAAAAGAAATGTTATTTCTACTTTTAATGCACGGGGATGTAGCATTATTACAAGGCTAATATTTTTACATTATATGAATAGACAGGTAATTTCATTTCTTTCGAGACTTAATGTTTTGAGCTGCTGCTTACTACTGCTGCTTCTTATTTATGCGTACTACTACAACAATACGTACAAGATTATATAATTGCAAATTGAGACATTTTAATAATTGCAAATCAATTGTGGATGCATTTTCAATTGATTGGAAAAATTACTACACAATTAATTATTCATTTGAAATAATTTCTGGAACTGGAAAATTTTGGCATTTGAATTTTATCTAATTTCAACTGAAATTTAAACAGACTGGATTGTGCTTTTAGCTACCATTGTTTTGTGGTAATTGTTTGTTTTCTAATTAATAAAAATTATTAAAGAATTGCTTTTTTGTCAAGCTGGAATAAGGCTTCTGTACAATACTAGTAATATGAATATTTTTGCTTTAATTTTTCATCGATTTCAATGCTATAATATGCTATAATAATATTATAAGCTCTTTTATATACTCATAACAATGTTATAACATATTAACCTTACAGACTATTTGAGAGAATACACAGGTCCCTATTTCTATCAATCGAAGACACTTATGAGCATGTCTTCAAACAAGGAGTATATGACATACTTATTGTATAGTATCATTAAATCAAGAACGTGTGTTAATTTCATCAGATTTAAAATTAGAAAAAAAAATAAAATAAACGGGTAAAGCCTCAGTTCAGTTTTTTTAATAAGAGATCACAGACTTTCAAAAATTGCTGTTATGTGCATTTTCATTGATTAATTTCTCCTTTAGATTTAAATTGATATATGCAATATGCATTCATGATGCATTTTGGTATTTTTGGTCAAGGAAAACACAGAAAATTTTCACAGTTCTTAAAATTGATTTAAAAGTCAAGATTATTTCATAGAAAATGGACATAACAAGCAAATTCTTTGATTACTACTGTACTAATTTTCATTTTCGTACAACGGGAACATTGAGATGTAGAGAGATAGTGTAGAGTTGAGAATGATAATGATGATAATAATAACTGACTTGTGTTCACACAATTATTATAATAATGATATCAAATGACAATTTAATGTTTCTACTACATTCTTTTTTCAATTGAAAACAGATTTATTATTCTATTGGGCAATTAAAAAGAAGCAATTACACAATTTTTCGTCAAAGATGCTGCTGCTATAAAATTTCATCCTCTTCGAAAAAGATTTGTTTGCTGCTTTCATTTATAATGAAGAGACACAGGGACAATCTCTAATTGCATTTTCATAATTGAGTGAGTGTTCATTTTACATTTCTCTCATTTTAATTAAGCATTAGAGAAAGTAAAACATCTTACAGACTAATTTGAAGATTAAAGTATTTAACACATTGATTCAAAATAATATCTCCATTTGTATAACAAATATTTTTATACTATTTGATAAATCCTTATTGTGAGTTGATGATGATGATGATTAGTTAAGATTCAAATGATTTTTTGATCTCTTTTTTTATTAGAATCAGAAAATTAACTTGCTCCTGTTTAGTTAATATTTTCACCCAACAACCCTCCTGGAAGGAAACTTTGAAGGGGAGTTGTACGTTCCTCAACGTCATTCGATGGAGCTCCCCAAACAGAACTGCCTGTTGAACCGAAAAGGGAGTTACTCCCTGCAGATGAAGTGACGTTAAGCGCTGACCACATGTCAGAGGAAGATGATGATTTTGGCAGATTGGCTCCAATGGAGCCAAGACCACCGCCGGATGTGGTTACACCTCCAGGAGCCGCTGAAACACCTCCCACAATGGAAGATGAGCTGCTGGCAGGAGTGTTGCCGCGTGAGGAGCCTGGAGCGCCCGGGGCCGATGATTGGTGGCCGCCTCCAAGGCTTTGGAGGATTTGGGCGGCATCGCTATCAGAGGTGATGTTGGCGTGGATGGTGGTGTTGCCCAAGAGGCAGTTGTTTAGAGCTTTTTGAGCCTATAAGAGAAGGGGAGGAAAATGGAGTGAATATGCCAATACTGACTCAATCTTAGCTGGTAATAAAGCACAAAGAGATCTCATTTCCTGAATGTGTATAATGAGGATAATAAAATTCTGTGAATGGTAGGGAGGTATTTTAACATTTTTTACTGAATAGAAAGTTGTGAAATTTAGCATGGCAACTTTCCATGCCATTGTTGAACCCCCGAAATAGACTTTTGGTCAATTTTGGATATTTACTTTTTTCCATATTATTAAGGAGATAAAAAACACTGCAATGAAAAATCAACTTTCTCAAATTCAACCCCCAACCCCCTAGTTGTTTTTCAATTGCCAAAAGATCACCTTGTAATTAAATGGAATTTCATTTTTTGTCAAAACCGGTTCACGAAAGCTACGTCGTCTATA
>JAOWAT010297843.1:0-16171 GCA_028571025.1 Longipedia americana
ACACACTAAGGTTTGATACATTGTTATGCACTGTTTTCAAATATCTAAAGATTTTAATGAATGTCAAGAGGATTCTATATTCTTTGTATCCTGTTTCGTCGAGATAAATGATATTTGTTCTTGGAACTATTCTCTTTTCCGGAAATACACCCCATGACTAAGACCAAAAAATATTATAATGCGAGTAAGAAGTATAAGTGTATATCAACTTACTTTTCCTGATAATTTTATCGTTAAAAAAATAAGGGAAAAAGTATCCTTGTTTTAAACCAATCTTTATCGCAGATATCATTCGTTTTTTTACTGAAAATAACTTGAGAAATTACTCAGGAAAAAATATTTATCAGAAAAACTGCATCTCTACATGTCAACATGAAAAAATGTTATGTCTTTGCTGAGTATAATATAATAATATTTAGGGGATATAGCCAAAAAAATGCACCTCTTCGTGTTTTCTTTCTACATGGCAGGAGTCCTATTTGCATTCTTCCATCAGCCAACTCTAATTCTGTACTTCCTTTTTTTCGTCGGAGGATATATAATCATCGCCAGCTTTTACCCCGGTGCCAAAAAATCCAGTGTCAGAAAAAAACTCATGCTTGCAACATGGTCACCGCCCTCAGAAGGAGTCATCACCACGCAAATCAAGATCAGGACGTAAAAAGTAGAAAAAATCATCAAAAATGCACCTCCAGAATAAAAACTCACACTTACACATTTTGTTATAAAGGCTGTCGGGGAAGTTCTAAAGTAAGGACCTGATGTTAACGGAAAAATAGCCTTTGGACAGGTAATACTTTTTTCCTTAATCAGTTCGTCCCGTATAAATCAATAAACTTGAGTTGCCTAGTAAACATCGGTGGAGGAAAAGACCTTGCTATGTTGCTTGTGAAAGATGTTGACAAAAAGAACGTGAATGAAATTGCCGAGTTTCTAAGAGACAAAGGGAGTAAAATCCAGAAGAATCAGGGAGATTAATAACACAAAAAGAGAACTGGTCCACTCCAGTTTGTCCCCGCTTTTATAGTGACTATTATTCTTGAAGTGGCAGCCTTTTTATATTCCTCGCTAGGATTGAGCATACCTGCTCTTTCGATGAAAAAGGATCAGTTTGGAGCTGCATGCGTCACATCCTTGGGTGGGTTCGGTTTTGAAGATGCTGTGGCTCCATTCTCAGGTACTTTTACAGAAATAATACAGGTTTCTTAAAATGTTCATTTTTCGTTTCAATTTGCAGTGTTCATGACGAACCAGTGGTTTAAGACGGTAAAATAATTCCTGGAAGAATCATGAATGTTAACTTTTGTGTGGATCACCGATTTATTGACGGAGGAAAAACCAAAACATTTGTTCCAGCTTTCAAGAGCGTATTTGAATAACCTGAAAGGTTTTTAGGATCTAAACCTGTTGAACTTAAGTAAAAAAATTAATGATTCAAAAAATTTGACAGTTAGTTTAAACTAAGTTCGAAATATCTATTTTATCTTTATTACTAGGAATTAGGAATAAATGCATATATGTTTTTTTTGTCTTTTGATAGAAATTAAGATGAAATGACTCATATTTTCAAGAAGTTAATAATTGTTTGTGAGCGACACTGGTTTGACAGTGGTTTTTTGAATGCGGAGTAATGTATGAATGAACATTTATGCTAAGTATTTTTATGTTTTCTAGCAAAAAAAATAAAGAGAAAAAGACTTATGAATCTTTGAAAGAGCAATATATATTGTTAACATACTTTCAAAATAATCTGATTTCCAAACAAACATTTTCCAGATTCTCAAGCGTAATATCCCGCCAAATATACCGTTACTTTGCTGTTAAGACCTCCAGATCCTCCAATTATCGTCAATTGCATTCGTTTGTCCCCATTTGTCAAAAAATCGTGATTCTAACTCGAAGAATAATAATAAGATTAGGAACTACACTATACCTCTCTTACAAACACATCGTTTGCATTGGATAACTGAATGAACACTGGCAAAGCTCGCATAAATCCAACTTCAGAAAATATCAATATTGTCACCACTTTTGCATCATATTTAAGACAGTTTTACAAACTAATAGGCTGTGATCCAGGCACAATGAATCCGTTATAAAGAACGCATAGATCACTGTCAAAATTTGAGGTGTTTTATCTTTATTCACCAAATGGCGGTTTCGCTGGATGCATCTTAGTGTTGGCCATTACATTAGAAACAACCTTCTCTGGAGTGGTGAGACCATTGCTTTGATCTTTCGGGTATGCCTTGACACAATAAACTTCCAATCTGCAACCTGTTTCAGGAAATGTACTCTGAATTTACATGGTAACAAGATGACTTGGAGAAACAGGAACGTTCCATTGCTAACTGTCAGAGAACCAATTGGCTTTGCTTCTACCTGTTTCCTTCCGGTAATGGAAAGAAGCTGGACCACTAGTAAAATTGACCCAAATATCTGATGAAGCTCCGCAAATTCCAAGTCTAGTGTAGGACATCAAAGATACTGCGCCTGCTTATACTACGGATCCAAGACATCCTTCATAGGTCATTGGCACTGTTTTGGAAGTAGAAATCTTTCCAGCATAAATTCTTAGTGGATCCATGACACTGTTTAACTGGCCATTTTAGGATTTTTTGACTCTTTATTATAAACCTTTTCTTGCTTTAAGTCGTTTTTCAAATGCTCTTTTCTTCTCTTTATTCACATTTTTTGACATTTTTCTTGGAACGTTAGAACCCCGACTTTCTAATATCTGTTCGCTCTAATCTACACGATAGTAACCGGCACAGTATAAATACACTAAACAATTTTGGGAAGCTAAATTATCACTCACTTCTAGTTTCAACAGCCTAGTGCTCGATATCGGAAAGTATAATTCTTCGCTTGTGCTCGAATATGCATTAGTTTGAGTTCTCGACATCAATTTTTTGTAGTAATAGTTTTTATCGTTGGATAACTTTATTGTCACAAGGCTATTCTTGCAACTGCCCATTTCTGTGGTCAAAAGTACTGCTACTCCGAACGCGTCCTCTCCGATGCAAGCTGAGTAATCAATACTCACTGTTTGGCCCAACATCTGCTGTTTGTATAGTTGTGTTGGCAAACTGTCTGAACTGCCATCAACATTTTGAACGTGAGGAGTTGGAACTTTGCGATATTTTGGAAAATCAACAGCATGAAAGCGATATAAAATCGCTGCGAATAAGATCATAAATCTTAGTAATAAGGAATCCTTGCGAAACATCACGGCGTCCGAACTTATTCTGTGAATATAAATTTTAAAATTGGATATATTTTGTGCCCATATGTGCATCTGGTGAATTCAGGACTATTTTTCTGTCTTAAATTTAAAGGTGGTGTTAATATGTTACATATGTTAAGCATCGGTACACTAATTTTTTTAAGTCTATGCATTCAAATGCATAAAACAGATTTTTCATGTTTTGTAGTATCGTTGAAGTGAACTGGTCGCTTAAGCTCAATGAAAGTCGACTAGAAGGTTAATACCATATGTCTCTAAAAATAGTCCGTCAAAAAGACTTTTTTGGAAAAAAAAGTATTTTGGCAAAAAAATACTTTTATATGATCGAGTCTTTAAATACAGAAACCTATTGCAATCATAGTATTAATCTTGTGAATAGGGAAAAAAACCATACTACCTAAAGAATCATGTCAAAATACATCAAACTATCAAAATAGTAGGCTTACAGTCAAAAACATCCCTTGATTCAAGGCAGTTTAGACTAAATTATTTCTTGTAAATGTCTGGTCAGAAAAAAATAAAATGTCAAACAGCTATTTGTTATTCTTCCGAAGAAGGATATACGGGAAAAGATAGAATATGACGAGGTCTGGATCAGTGAGCCTGATGATTCAGAGTAGGAAAAAAAAAAGTAAGTCGAGTAAGATTGCACGATAAAAGTGGAATGCGGAGAACCAATTGAAAAGGAAGAAACTCTCAAAAAAGTGCCAAAAGGAAAGCCGCATCCCTATTTCGAACAATTTGCCATAAGTCCCGAAGATTTTGACTCTAAGGGCGACATAACTTTTGGTTAATCAAATAGTACCGTAGAATGGAGAGGAGGGTGGCCTTACTATCAGCCAGTCAAATGCAAAAGATACGGTCTTAATGTCTTGGGACAAGGTTATGATAACGGTGATAAGACTTGGCTCAGTATGGATAACCAACCGGGAGAATGGGCTATAGCATTCTATGCTGTTAGAAATCCCGAATCAATTTTTCCTAAAAACAATAAAAGGATTTTAGACAGTATAATGCTTGGATTCAAATAGGGGAAAATGCTTCATCCAGGACCAGGTCAAGCATATTAGCGTTCAAATGCGGTGAACTGTTAAATTAAAGTAGGGACAGGAATATATTGCACTCCACACATAAAGTTCGCTTTGGATGGTTATGCTACACCATTAAAAGTTGGAGACAAAAGCTATCGACTGGTTTTTCAGTGCCGAGTGAATCCAGAACAAATTAGAGTTTGCACTCATAACCAACTCTGGTTGGTTCCAAAATCGTAAGATATTCGCCCGTATGGAATCATTTTAGTTTAATAGCAAAGATACAGTGAAATGCCGTCGACGTTATAGCAATTTTCTGAGGAATTCACATATAAAAAGTATGAGCAGAGAATTCAGGAGTGTTTAAAAAAAATAAGAAGTGATTTATTGATTGTTTGTCCAATTCTATTTTATAAAAAAATAGAAACTTCGTTTAAAACAGCATTGTGAATGTGAATAAGACTCATAGATACATTGAACGATTTTGAGAACCTAGACTATCACTTACTTCCAGTCTTGACAAACTGCTCAATGCCAAAAAGTGTAATTCTTCACTCGTAGCTGAATATGGATCGATTTTTTATAGTAATAGTTTTTTATCGCTGGATAACTTTATCCATTCTTACAACCCTCATTTCCGTAGTCAAAAATACTCCACTCCGGCTGTGTCCTCTCCAATGTAAGTTGAATAATCAATATTCACCGTGACCTAACCATCCGTGGTTCGTATAGCTGCTGTATCGACGAGTCATTCGATATATTATCGGGTGATCTCATAAATATCAACTTTAAAACCGGATATTTCAAGATTATGCCATATTTTCGTCTGGAGTGGGCAATTATTTCTGCAATAAATTTCCCCAAGCCAAGCCAAACTTTTGTGGGAATTATCCTACAATCTATTGAATCCTCTTCTCGAAAGTGATGAAGCTTTAAATAACGGAACCCCCCCCAAATTGATCCGAATTGATAGGGTACTCGATCCAATCCTCACAATATATCAACTTTGTAAATGAAAGTCGTTTTGTAGAATATGCGTGTAATAACAATCAATTGTCTTTTTCCTATACTTATTTGTTGTCATTGAGTTTTGCTTATTTATTTTCCTAAACCATTTCCTCCTTTGGTGGCTACTTAGCTTACGGTTTAACAAGTGTTGGGGCTGTTTCTGGATCGCTTTCTAGTTGTTTCTTCCACTCCCTGAATAGAAACTTACACATTTTATAAAGTTTTTCCTTCTACCCTTCAGAATTCTTGAGTCGATTGCTAACATAGAGTAAGGTTCTGGTTAATTACAAAGTCTGTATCATTTTGCTGTCAAGTTTCATGTCTCTGAGTTTTTTGAGGAGTTTCATGGTTTCAGCAATTCCAGTTTGTTAGTACTTCTTTATTGACCTTCTAAGATTGAGAATCTACCAAGGATTTGGTGATTATGACATTTCTTTTTTAGGGTGGGTTTATATAAAATGATATCGAACTGATTTTATAAAATGATATCGAACTAATTTTTTTGAATAAAAAGATAGAAACTATCGTGTCTCTAGTTTAATAGTGTGAGAATGTTTAGGTGTAGTTGTTTTTTCTATGCCATCAAATACCAAATATAGTCAAGTTCTGGGGGACAATCAAAATCACTAATTCCAGTTGTCATTATGACTCATCATGACGGTAATAAAAGAAATCAAACGCCCCCCACCAGTTTTCTTCAGGAAAGCATATTTTTAAAAAACCAATTAAATTTTCTGAACAATTTAGTTAGTTAATACATATGCAAATGTAGAAAGCAAGAAAGTTAATAAACTTGAACTTCATCGTCGATCTCGAAAACTACAACAACACAATGGTGAGATGGTTTGAATTTAGAAAACTTCTATAGAAAGTTGATTAGAAAATGATCAACGCTGCCTACGATTAATTCATGCCCATTGTAAAACCTATCATTTATCGCTTCTCCCAAAGTATTAAAACGAAGTTTTTTTTTATTCTTAGTAACTTCTAAACTTTCAAGTGACGAGTATGGGTTTGTGACAGATCTGAATCAGTCTCAGATTGCCAAGCTAAAAGAACTTTTTTGTAATTTTTCTCCCTTAGTCTAATCTAGAACCGTTGAGAAACTTCGAAATTCTGGAGAAAAATTCCAATCTCAAAGAAATCGATGGGTAATGTCTTAAAGAAATTGAACATCACTATGTTTAAAAACCGAACAATCCCATTTATAAACTGCGATTGTCTTAAAATCCGGGTAATCTTTAGATCAAATGGTGGTATCACACAGTGGCTGTCAGAAATGCGACGATTGATGGTGTTGTTGTGGAAGGTAAAGGGGTCGGAGCTTCACAGCTGGGAATGCCGACAGCCAATCTGCAAGCAACCTAATAAATCCAAAAATAATTGGTGTAGTTCCCGAGCGGAGTTTACGTCACTAAATTCAAGTTCATTTCACCGAATTCCGCATAAAAGTGGGGATCGAAACAGTACACAGCAGTAACAAGTTTAGGAACGAACCCTCACTACTAGAATTTAACATCATCTCGTGTTGTTTAGGCCTATGTTGTCAATGATTTCGGTCAATAAAAATTCTACAACGAAAGAGTGTCAATTTCATTTTTGAGATTGATAAGGCTTTAAGGGAAATTCCTATCATTCGATTCTTTTCTTCGTGCGATGCATAACGATATTCATATTGGTAAGATGTTCATGCTTTGAGATGAAGAGCATTGATTTTGTATCTACTCTGAAATTCTTGAGTTAATTTGGTCCAATATTCAAATAAGAAATTCGGTCTAAGATTTACACAATCTTTTTTTAATTTATAATTCTTAGACGAAAAATCACCTGATTTTAAAAAAAACAAGTCTGATGCCTATCAATCAAGTAATCTAAAAAACTCTCAGATAGATATACGAAAGTCAACAGGGATATAAAGTGCAGATATCAATTTACCTTTCCAAAATCGAGGAGTACATATTTGATGCCAAAAGTGCACAAAAACTCACATTAGATGACATAGAAGCCTTGTTCCTGGGATTTCCATAGTAAAAAATTATGGGGCTCTTTGCACTATGTGGAAACAAAGATTTCTTCGGCAACCTCAAAAAATCAGCGTTTTATGCGTTAGAACTCGTTCATAAGGCAGTCACCAATGGGAAGGCAAAAGACCTTTTTCTCAGGGCGTTCACTGAGGCAGATCATTAAGACTTCAAAGTCATGAGACTTGCTACCCACATTGTAGGAACTAAGAAGTAAATTGCTCTTAAACTGTGCGGAATAATAAAAGGAAAAAGACCGTATTTACAGGAAACCGACTACATTTTTAGCGAAGATGCTCGAAGTTAATTTGCAAAATGGTGGGAACACGAATAAAAGATCCGCAAAAAGAAAGAAGCCTAACGGGTTTAAAAGCAGTAGACACGACAAAAAACCCTCAAAAACGATCCTTTCAGCGAATCAATAACCAGCAACTTCAAAACACTGGTAAAAGGAAAGAAAACATTCGCATAGATATCAACAAATTTGTAATAGGTATAGTTTTTCGATGATTATTTCGAAGACGAGTAGGATTTCTACCTAGACACATTCATCGATCCCATAGACGTAGTGACGATGAAGAGCAGGGGCAGAGACAAAAGAGACAAATTAATGTTCAGAAACTATATGCTGTTTCTGATTGAGATTCCAATGTCTAGAGTGCCGAGAACCGCAATATAATCGCATATCAGGCAGATTCATATGTAGAGTCCGGATTTCGAACCTTAGTTTTTACTGAAGGAGTACCATCCTCAATTATAGTAAAAGTAGATGACGGAGTTATGCAAAGCCATCCCCCGCCATTTCGCTGAGAACTACCAGGTCAACCTACAGAGGTACTTCTTCCAAAACTTTGTGGATTTATAGTAGTCAATTACCAGGATCAAGGACAACTTCGTACACGCCGAAAGACTGAGAAATTAGGCCAGTATCGGGTTTTCTTTGAGAACCAAGGTCAAACATTCCATGAAATATCTGTAAACCATGATAAACCCACTGTCCCACAAATACTAGCAATGCTAGAAATTGAGAAATGTTATTCTGTTCCTATAGAACAATTCGGAGTTTATCAAACTACCCGTTGTCATCAGGAACCTACTGTAAGACAACAAAATCAGTTAGATTTAGACTTTGTTCAACTGGTACGGAGATCTACTGCGAAGCTATAAGGACACTCCAGTGATAAAGAAGATTGTTTCAGAGGTCGATGATTAAATAAATGCCACGAGAAAAAAACAGATCTATAAAGTTTTGTAAAACTATGACCCCGAACAGGCCAAACTGTTGCTAGGGTTCTTCTTCAATAAAAAGGAACAGCTATTCACATACATAGTCCCTAAGCTAGTCCATAACATCGTCAGTCAGCTACAGCTAGGAAGCAACTAGAAAGAGATTCAGTATCTGTAACATCTCAGTCGAAAAATTCATAAATACTAGACACTGTGGTTTGGAGATGTGATAATCTGTCAGAAACATGCGGAATTAACATAAGACTAGGGTGACATGCTCGAGTAGTTTTTGGATGATTCTCGCAACTAGAAATCAATTTCCAACATCTGCAACATGTTTCAGCAGGAAATCAAACACAAACTGAGTAATGTGCTGACTTTGATAGAGCAATGGAGTAAAGAGTATCAGACTTAGTTTGTCGATCTGAAGTTCCTGCTGAGTTGCATGCTCAATTGGTACGTGTCCATATTCGGGAGAATAAAGGAGGAGAAGGAGTACGAGTTTATCCAGGACAGCAGTTAGATTTTGTTGTTGGTATAGAGGTATAGCAACGATTCCGAGTTAGCAAAGATACTGAAGTAGCAGAAGATGAAGAATTTCGATGCATTTTGCAGCAGCGTATAGAAGAAAACAAAAAAGAAGATATAATACACAGCATCAATGGTAAGAAAAGACGTGGACGGAAACTTCTACAATAATTTACTAATCAGTTTTATGGAGTCGGTTCTTAAAGACTCTGCAAACATAACAAACCACAAGACATTCGTGCATGAGAAATTCTATGATTAGAGATTCTATAACTATGTGTTGTAATGTCTAGAAATGAATGAAAAAATGTCAAAAGGATTACCGTAGCTTTTTACATACTTTGCAATGATCCAGTGTGTGATGAATGGGACTATAATGAAGCCGTTCTATCACTAGCTCCGATAGTTTAAGTAGCTTCAGAAGAGGGTCGAGAACAGGCTGAAGTAAAAGATCAACAACATAAAGGGGGTTATCCATGCCAATATGAAAATTAGCTACTCGGCAATACTGATAAAGAAGAAGCATTCCCACTTTACCTTCTAAGTGCTGGATATTCTCAGAAACTGCGTGTTTTTGATTTCGGAGTATGCAAGGAATGACTACAAGGGGATGACCAGATTCATGATGGAGGGGTTTTTGCACTAAACCGAGGAAATTATCAAAAACAACCCCGAGATATCCAACTAATGCGATGATTTCTTCATTTAGTTGGAGCTTATCAAGGCCATGACCAATAAAATTATGAGCACGAAAATATAGAAACGTTGGGAGTCCGTATTCAAAAATGTTCAGTGGACGAAAGAAGCAGATCAAAGAGATATCGACATCATCACTACGAGACACAGAAATGCGAATAACTACCGTTCACTTTTTTCTGTCTGATTTTTTAATCTTTGGTTTCTCCCATTCATAAAATAAATGCAAAATTGAAAAAAAGTATGTTTTTTTTGGAATGCTTATTTGTTTTATTCTATAATCCAATTTAACACATACAAATAAACGATAATAACTCACTTCAAAGTGCTAAGTTAAACCACTATACTTTTGATGACTCATTAAACGTTGTTTTTTACAATCAAAAATAGAACAAACAACATTCCATCAAAATCAGACGAGGGTGCATACACACACAACAAAAAGGGCAGTCATTTCCTAACCTTAACCTTTTTGGAATTGAGGGGATGACCATCCGCACCCTCCCTACAATTAATAATCTTAGCAGCCTAAGAAGCCCAATTCGTAGGAGGTTCAAACATAGCCAAATTTTATTCCACAATAGCAACATGTTCTGCAGCTTCAACAATACCTTGCAAAAAAACCTGATATGAAATTGTCAAAATTTAACCCGATTCTTTTTAAAGCTTCTCCTCGAGATAATCCTGAATTGTCAACTCTGTCAAGAAAATAACCTTGCAATGTCGTCCTAAGATTTCCCTTTTTCGCATGTTTCTGAGCAATACTTGGATTGTCAGTCCGAAACATGGTTTCTAGAAAGTGTCCTGGTTATGACTGTCCCAGTCTTTGCTCCATTCATAAACTTATAGGAACGTTCTTTATCTCTTACCTCCCTCGTAGAACTTAGCCAATCCTTAGGAAAAGTCGGAGTATATAAAGAAGATATAAAGTGCATTTACAAATGCTTTTGAATCCACTATGATTCCCATGTTTTACATTGTGTCTTATTCTTTGGTGATATTTCCCCGTAGTAGGTTTACCGCCTTTGTAACTACTTCTTTTGGGAAATCAGAACATAGCAATCTGAAAAGCTGGTAATAGTCGAGTCCGTTCCTTGAATGGACATCCATTTAGAATATTTTTATGAAACTACTGAGAAAACAAAGACGGTTCAACGCTCCTTTACTGAAAGAACTGAATGATTTCAATAAAACATGCTATCCCTTGGCACACTGTTGCAAATATTCACTGATTGCTAAACTAGGACCCACGCTGCTCTATTCTAAATATCTCATTATTATACTTTTCTCAGGATCACTCTCGTTATTTCACCAAACATTCCGTATAACTCACAAGATTCAGCATATTAGTGAGAATTGCTAACCCGGTTTGTTACTGGTTGTATGAATATGGCGTGCTATTGAGTCATTGCTGGGGGTTATTTATTTGAAAGTCGGAATTTGTAAGCAGAAAAAATATAAGTGCGTTGGAAAAACAGTTGGATCACGAATTGAGAAAAGTCATCTGAATTTAAATTTGTAGTGAATTTACTAAGGATTAAGAGTGGAAAAGAATAGATGACTGTGAATTTTTGTTCTAAGCTAAAGATTACCTTTTTTGAATACTACAGCAATAATAACAAAAAAAGAGAGTATAAATATATAAAAGATGTCTGTTGGAAACTACCTCGAAACAGAAACCCAGCAAATAATTCTAAAGCATTAGACAACAGTAGGAAGAGTAGGCACAAACAACATCCAAATTTCATAAAACACAGTTTCTAAACGCCATGCAACGATATTCTGTATAAAATAGCAGTGTTACCTCACAGATCTAAGTTCTATAAATGGTACTTTCGTCAACGGGTAACGTATCAGTGCCGACGAAAAGATTCTTTTGCATCACAATGATTCTATTCAGTTTGGAAGAAGTAAAAATTAGTGATTTAGGGGTGAAGGTCAGAGTCTGTATGTTTTTAAACTGAAAAATCCACCACCGATGGGTAAAAAAATTAATCTTAGGGATTTCTACTTTGAAACCGGATAGGATCACCAGAATGTCAAACCAAAATCAGTAAGTTTCACCCCTAATAAAGTTGTCAGAGGATGCTCCGACTTTATAACCCGTTCCTGTCACGTTCAAACCCGACAATAGGTAAAGACGATAAAAATCGAGACCCAAATAATCTAAACTAAAAATCCCCGATATCTCATAGTTCATCCAATTTAAATCCGATCGAGATCCGTAAGGTCCGACCAAGCTAGGCACAATTCCAGAATAGAAATCTTCAGCATCAAAGTCAGTCAGCAACAAACCTCCACCAATGGACAAAAAGTAATCATCGCTGAAATCCAAAAAGGGAGAAGGAAGAATCAGCCTTTCACAACTTAATAACTTCTTACAAGACAATACTGAGGAGATAGATGTTAATCGGCAGATGAACCTTTATCTCCGAGAGTAAGAGGCAAAGAAGAAATAAGAAGAGCGATAAAGGAAAAAAAAAGAAGACAATCTCAAACTCTAACTGGAAAAAACTCGTCAAGAGGAACTATTGCTGAAAAAGCAGTTATAAATGGAGAAAAAATTGCAAATGGAACAATAGAAAATCCAAGAGTAGAGGAAAAGGGCCGAAGAAGAGATGATCTTCAGGGCTAAACAAAGGTAGCAGGAAGAGCAAAGAGTAAGGGAAGAACTTTTAAAAAGATAAAAGGAGTATGTTGAGGGGCTGCAAAAGGAGAAATAAATGGAGATCGAGGAACTCAGACTCCAATAAGAAATGAAAAGAAAGAACCAGGAAAATTCCATCAAAGGATAGTACGAAAACAAGAAGAAAGAACTGGAATTAGAAGCAGAGGCACTCGCCCGTCAATACGAGAACATATACAGGGAGACCATCGAAAAAGTCAGGAATGACATAAAACGATAAGAAGATTTAATAGCACAAAGGTAGAATTCTATAGAAAATCTTATTCGAGACATAAATAAAGTCAGGCAGGATACAGAGGAAAGAACCGAAATCCTGGAAAGTTTGAAAAGAGATTATTTGACTATTAACTCTCGGAATAAGGCTATGATCCTATACGCTTCCGAAATTCAAAACAAAATCGACGCACTGAAACCTGTGTCGACCCAATAAAATCCCAAATTCAAGAACAAGTTTCGATAACTGAAGGATTCGATTAGTCATTCACGAAAACTTCTAAAAATTAAAACTGCCTAACAGAATAATTTATAAAATTAGCTTAAAGCTCTTAAGGTCAGTGTTCTGGGTGTTTCTGGTTTTTCATAAAAAATCCAGGATTATCTCGACAGTGTTCTCGAAAACCACTAAGAGATATGCAGACTGAAGTAGCAATATTACTAATATCTTTAACAATAAAAAACTACTGACTCAGTATGGTAGATGTAGCTGGATGCTCACAACCGATCGAGCGATCACCGGAAAAGTATGTCTATACAATTAGAAAGCAATGTCAGAAACATCGAGGAGTCTTTGAAAGACAGTGTCAGAAAACTTTGTGAACAGAGACTGCACATGCTAAGGGGAGTACAAGGACTAATTGGAGACTAGAAAAGAAGAGCGGCAAAGTATCTGATTGAGGAAATGGTAGACTTACACCGACAGATTTCCGAACTAAGCATAGACAATGAGAAGGAACACCTAAAAATCGGCAAAATCATAACAGAGTCCGAGCATACGAGGGAGGAAAACACCTACCTTTCAGAACTATTATTCGGGGAAGGGTCAATCCATCATCTGGACAACATGAAACAGATAATAAATGAGCTGATCGGAAATATCGAAGGATACAGGGATACGGGGTCAATAGGGACTTGTTTGAAACTGACTGGGGATATATTAAGACTGGAAAAGTAAATTCAGTTTGAGGCCGATAAAAACAAGCAGATTAAGGATTAAGAAATGAAATGTGTACAAAGTGCAAACAGGATAATCAAAATAAACGATAAAAATCCGATCAATTTCTTCGGTGAGACGTTACTTCGAAAAGATACGTAAATCAGAAACCATTAGTAAAACATCAAATCTCAGAAAGTACTTTGCATTCCATATATTTAGAACTAGCTTAGCAGACTCAGTTAAGAAGTTCAGATTCTATAGGCTAAGAAAGATAAAATGACTGGTGCTTTTTAAAGTAACCTTAATATTTATATAAAAGAATACAAAAGAAGCCAAATTCAGTAAGCGAGAAATTGGATGCATAACTGATCTTTAAAAAACTAATACATTGATTTCACGTTCGAAGTGTTCCCATGTTTAGTTTATTTGATAAACTATACAATAATCAAATATAACATCGCAATGGAGTCCCCATTTGATTATGTGTAAGGTGAGAACTAGCAAGACATGTTTCAGAGTGTCCAGGATTGCTGCGGCAGTCTAATCGGAACTTTGGGAGCATGGCTACCATGTTGTTGCTGTTGTTGCCCCAATCCGTACCAAAAAGTGGACCAGGGAAGCAAAGGTTTGCTTTTCCGCTATGAAAAATACGTGAAAACCTTAGATCCCGGATTATATTACATCAACCCCATAAACTAGTCGATTGTGTCTGTAGACTGCAGGATTGCTGTGATAGACCTTCCAAAACAGAGACTGATGACTAAAGGTAATTTTAAAAAACCAACTAAGACAATATCTCAATTGTTATCGATTCCTGTTGCTATTATATGATCAAATAGCCCCACATTTCCACCTTCAGAATCCAGAACATCAACACAATGATTGCCAAAGGATGCGGAGGAATTATCAAAAATACGGTTTCGCAGTTCACATTCCAGGAGTTGTTAGAGGGAAGATAGAAGATATCCAACGATATCTAAGAGCAGATAAAACCGATCATCGCCAATTGGGGGGTGTAAATCCATCAGATTTATCTGAAAGGTAGCTTTTCGAATTTTACATTTTAAGATTACACTATTTCCAACGAACTGGAAAGAGAACTTGTGTCGGCTCCGATTGCTAGGAGAAATGCGTAGAGCAAGATCATCAGTGCTCAGGGAGATGTGCAAGTTGCAAGACTCATGAGTAACAAGTCTAAAATCCTTGATACTAAGACTGCTATTCAGGTTAGATATCTAGAGACCATCAAGTCCCTGGCTAGAAATCAGTCGTCAACCATGCTCTACACATCTTTTTGAAATTAAACGCTATTTACAACACAACAATTACAGAATAGATTCCGGAGTTATGAATAACTAACTTATCATTCTTCCCAGCTACTCAACTCAACACCCTTACTTTCTTAATAGACTAGAATTATTCCTTATCCGAATCTTTCGATTTGCCTTACTGTTGATTTTTAACCTTTATCTTAATAAGCCGCTTGTTTTTGGGTTTTGGCTACTTCGCAGACTCCTCTTTTTCCATTACTAGTGCAACTCGTGGGGTTTCTGGTTCGTTTTCTTTAATTTTTTGTTGGCATTCCAGGAATTATTTTATTTGAAGTTCCTACTATTCCTCAAACTGCCGTTCTTTCTCTTTCTGACTTATGTAGGTTTGAAAGTATTCGAATTGTTATTGAGTAGCTCTTTCGCATTTCTGATTTTCGAGAATGGGCTACGGGACCGGTTAAACTGGAGTGTCTCTAATTGGAATAAGCACAGCCTTTTAAGAATTTTTGCTGCTGCTGGTGCCTTTCCGTTTGCTCATTTGTGCATTTTTCTTTTCCCGAATTTCTTTTGGAAGGGACAGTAAGCCAGTTTTGTCTTCGATTACTTTCTACTGGGATTATTTATGTTTTTATTGATATCCGAGACCGTCCTACGAATACAGAAAAGAGCCTCTGATGTACGTTTTAACTCGAACTTACTCTGTCATAAAAAAAATTAAAAGAGAATGCAACCAAAAATTGAACACTGTTCCACGTATCACTTCAACTCCAATAAATGGAAAAAAAGGTTGTTTACTTGGTTTACTTGGGCTTCAGCTTAAATGTCATCGCCACGAAATAATTGGGCGGAAAAATTGAGTATTTGATTGCATGCATTTTTAACCAATTTCGGATCCGTATTCATTAATTGTATTTATAAGCGAAATATTTCTTTCATCGGAGGACACTTGCTTTCAATTAATTATTTCATAGTATTAATCAATAACTCCCAACAATAACAACTCTCGCATGGAAAGGGAAGACTCCGGCAACACTTCAACTCGTCACCGCCTCAGGAACGCAATAGAATTCAGACCTTAAGCCACTGACTAGCAGATCAACACTGCATTCTCCTAAAGGCTAGTCAGTTACATCGAAAAGGAGAATCAAATATTGTTAGGTAAATTATTATTCTAACGTAGATGACTAGCAAAACCCCACTGAACTGAACGGGAGGGTGCTCAGTTCGATGGCATCAACCTCAGTCTCTCATTTCGCAATATGTACGTTTTCATTAATTGTGACGTAGAATATGACCCAAGTTT
>JAOWAT010297954.1:0-16153 GCA_028571025.1 Longipedia americana
TATACAAACTAAACTCTATTGACACTACAATACAACTTTTGATGTATGAAATTCTACTCGATTGCACCATCTGATATTGCTTATTATTATCTCTCCTCAGTTCGTAACTTTTTTTACTCAATGCCCTAGAGAAACTATTCTTAATTGTTGCAAAACGAAGGGATCTCCTCTGAACTTTTTCTCCCAAAGCTATAAGTGAGTGGAACTCGCTAGATTTTCGTTTATTTAAGAGGGTTCATAGAATTAGAAATTTGTTTTTTAAAGGTGACTTATTTTTCTCCTTGTTTTTGCATTTCTTTCGTTAGGGGTAATGAGATCCTGAAATCACTGGGAATACTTACACTCCAGTTCCTTTAATTGGGCACAAAGCTTTTCAAGTACGAGAACAAAGCAGCATTCATTCCTATTTCCACATTTTTTTTGAAAATTGAGTAGTTTTCAGCATTCTTAAACCCCATCCGAACTGTTTTGGATTGAAAATGGGGTTTATTGTTGGTTGCTTACATGACAAATACGTCTATGCCGCGATTTTTTCTGGTTTTCCGATAAAGATAATTAGAAAGATCATACATTTTAACAACCCCTTCCCTTTAAGCATATATGTACTGTCTCTTTTGGTCAAACTTTATGTTCTTCAATTTCCATCGGTTAAGGCTGTAACTCATCATAAAACCTTCACCTTCGAAAGAATGGCTGTGAAATTTGACTTCAATATTTTTCGAAGCAGCCAACAAGTAGTCAACGCAACGATTGTAGTAATCTACCATTTCGGTTCTTGTTAGACTTTTGAAAGCTCTAACGAAATCTTACCCAGCTTATTTTTTCCGAGCCTTGTGCTTAAAGAGTTACTTAGAGTGTTTATCAAATTCTGTTCTAATGACATACTAAGCGTAGTCAAGACGTGCCTCTATTTCTTGTGAAGTTGTTTTGATTTATTATTTTTTCTCTTGTCTCGCTATAAATTGTGCAAATAGAGAAACAGTATCTACCTACATCAAGGATTATTATGCTGCCAGACCGTAAAAACTATAATTATCAGGGCTATTAAATTGTAAATTTTGGCATATCGAAAGAACTACGCAAAATCAAAGTTGGTTTTTTTTATTTCACAGTTCAATTTTTATATGGTCACCCTACTCTATTTGTTTCTAATACCATTGTTGAGATAGAGTGGCAATTGGACCTTTCTTCTCTGATATTTGTTTCCCATTAAAATTGAGGACTGGCACTATTTTATCGCCTCCGATCACTAGCATTTCATTTGCATGGTTTTCAACTTCTTAAATAGAGATATCTCGGAAAGATATTTTTTATAAGATTCCTTCACTTTTGAGTTTATTCAAAAAAATTAGCAACCTTTTGATGGTTGTCCCTTCGATCACAGTTTCAAATCTCGGGGTTGCAAACTACTTCCCAAATACAAAAGCAATGTTAGCGACAGCTGCCTACAAAAGAATGCCATTTTCAAGTGCTTTTATCCCCTGATATCCTCCTAATTTCTACATTAATAGAGACAGATACTTTTGACTAATTTGCCATGAGAGAGTTGTCGACATAGTTAAGCGTTTTGCTATGAACCAATTGTTTAGAAGGAAGCTAAGGTATTTTCTTGACCACGAACTCGTTCACGCCTTGTTTTTCCTGCTCATAGTTGAAGTAAGGTTCGAACACGACAATATACAATACTGGAGTCTTTCCCTAAAAAATAAATTAGCAGTTACATAAGAGGAAATTCCAAAGTCTCCCTTCCCACTGGAAATGATCAATCTTACTCCCATCTACGAATTGAGCAACTCCTGCTATGATAGCTATTTATCCTTTTTGATTTTAAAGAGAACTGCTTTTACAACTCCTTCTACGAGTGTTTTAATTTAGCCAGGGGACTGCTAGGGTTAGATGCCGATACTTTCTGCGGACTTGATGAGTCTTTGTATGTGGTTTTGCAAATTTATCAACCTCATCTTTAGCAAGTAGACAACATCGAAAACTCCGTGTGCTCGGGTGGCTATTCGCTAATCGATGGGTATCAACATGAGATGCTGGTCGGTTATTATTTTTCCGAACTAGGAAGAGTAGAAACCATGTATTTTCCTCTCCTTTTTGCCGTATTTCTCCCTGAAAAAACTGATAGTCTATTAGCTGCTGGCAATTTGCATCTCTAATCCGTTTTTACAATTTTCCTTGCTTCCAAGATTAAAATTTGATAATCCAAAGGAATTTTTTTTAAGTGTTTGCTTGAAATACGAATTCATTCCAAGTTCGGGGATAAATTTTAATTGTGAAAGTTGTTTGTCGGATTTAGTGCTTTAATATAATATTTGTATTTATTATCGTTGATATTTGCATCATTGCGCTATGCTAGAATCGCAATATTCTTCAAGGAGTGTTTCCAAGTCCTTTTTCTCGAGAATTTACTCCGGTGAACGTCAACCTGGATCATAATTGCATTTGGATCGGAATTTTCGGGATTAAAAAAGAAACGTGTATAATTCTATTTTATACCCATACGATGGTTCCACTAGCTTTTGGAATTTAAGACCGAATCGAAGGATCCCAAGTTCGCTTGGAAAAACAACCTAATCTATGACCTTTTCGGAACAATTATGCACTAGTGTAATGAACAAACACGCAATGAGTCTTTTTTACATGAATGCGACCAAAAGTGCACTCAATAGTAATGTTGATAATGAAAAAAAATAAATTGCTCGAAACGATTTTGATGTCCATTTTTTGATCGGAAAAGGAGGATATGGGAAAGTTTGGAAGGTCTAGCATAAAAAAACGGGTAAAAAATTCGCAATGAAGTAGTTTTCAAAAGCTAAAATCTTTGAGAAAAAGGCAGTTAAGGTTGTGATGAATGAAAGGAATATCCTAGCGAAACTTGGACATCCTCTGATTGCGGGTTTGCACTATGCATTTCAAGATCGATAAAGTTTGTATTTAGTGACTGACTATGCCAACGGAGGAGATCTTAGGTATTATCTCAACAAGAACTTCATTTTTTCAGAAGAGGAAGTTAAATTTATCATAGCGAACCTAATAACAGCACTTTAGTATATTCATGACAATCAAATAATACACAAAGATATAAAACCCTAAAACATTTTGTTTGATAAGTGTGGATATTTGCAAATAATTGACTTCGGCACATCTCGCAAGCACAGATCCTACAATAGGTTCGACACATGCGGAACACCAATCTACATGGCTCCAGAAGCACTGATGAGCAAGACCTACAGTTATAGTGTTGATTTTTATTCCATGGGAGTGGTTTGCTATGAACTTATAACTGGATCACGACCATTCAGGTCGAACTAGCGATAAAATTTAAAGTAGTAGTTACTAGTCAGACAATTCTAGCTTAAATAATCGCAACTTCGAAATTTTCAAAGTGCCAATGCAACTGATTTTGTCAATAAAGTAACACTTCTTTGCATGTTTAGTTACTGAAGAGGAGACCAAAATAGAGACTTGGGGCTGAAAATATTGAATAAATCAAAAAGCATCCATGGCTTGCCGATACAAACTGGGAGGGAATTCTTAAAAGGTAGGTCAAGTCACCTATCATCCCAATTGTAACATTTCTATAAAAATTAGGCAATTTAATAGCATCAGAAGTAATACAGTCAAAGGATACCAGAAACAACACTTGAAAATCAAGATTAATGTGAAAACAAACTACTAACTCGGAATCAGAAAATATAATAGATATTCGAGGGCTACAACTTCACCCGAGACAACGCAAGCTCACCCATTTAGTAACAGATGCGTTAAAAATCATAATTCGACTCGCCATCTAAAATATAAGTTCTAAAATACTGATTTTTTAATACTCTTTCATATGCATATTATACTCACAAACGTAAAAATATTATCATATTATTGACCAATATGACTGAAGAACAGCAGCATAATGCTGTAATTAATTTGAAAATCAGAAATGAAATCCAGAAAGTCTATTGATCTAAATGAAGAGCCATCTTAGTTCCGCTTTGACTCAAGGTACATTGGAAAAAGAACGGGACTCATTATGAAAAACAAACCAAAGAAAACTTTTGACAACTTCCTTGAGTTTGACTAAATGGAGTATTCTCTTGACACCGATGAACTTTTTGAGAAAATGAATCCAAAAGACTCTTTACACTCTAATATCGACGACCACAAGGTAGGATAAACCCATCTACAGGAAAATACTGGGGTAAAGACAAAAAATTCAACCTTCAATCTTTGGGAGTACTTGGACAATCCTAACTAAGAGAAAGAAGCCACATAAAACCCTGAGGTAAACGAGCATGAAGTTTATCAAGCAAATTAAGAGGAAGGACCAATTAAAAGAGAATCGCCAAAAAAAGTTAGAAACAAGAAAAAATCCCCTTCAAGAGTGAAAAACATTGGTGATCCTGAAAAAATAAAGAGAAGAGGTCTTAATGTTCCGGACCTGGATCTCCCGCGATCTTATCAGATGGAAACTCTGCCATAAAATCCATACGCAAAGGATTAAGAAAGGTACCCCATCAGAAATAGGTTGCCAAGACTGAAGTACTGGGAAGGCGAGAAACCCTTTTATTACAGAGGTGAATGCTTGGGAATTATAAAAAGGAAAGCTAAAAACAATGATTGACTCTCTGACACTAATTGTTCAGACTTTCGTTGCTATTTTTGTTCAGTTTTCATTTATTTTTCACGAAAGAAAAATATATAATATTTAGAATGATAAGGAAGAATTTTTCATAGAACAAAGTTCGATCAGTAGCGCGGATACTTCATAGTAAGAAGCTACCAAGAGACTTCTTTGCTGGCAGCCGCCAAAGATGCTAATAATAATCTAATAATTAATCAATGTGGTCAAGGCCTCGTGGATCAGCTTTCAGAGATAATTCAAATACCTTTGAATTTACTTTCAGAAGGGTCTACAGCGAAGAGAAAAAGAAAAAGAGGAGCAAAAATTGGTAGAAATAGAACACAAGCGAATAAAAATACAGACATTCGTTACTACCTCCCCTTCGAAATAAAATCAGCTAGAAACCGATGAAGTTGCCAAAGTTACCTGCGAAAGCAGTAAAGGTGATTTTTCCGGCCTACGTCTAGATTGATAACTGATTTTTTAATCCGATTCAAGTTGTTATACTGAAATTTACATTACGTTCGGCTATTTATTTCAATTCTTATCTTTCTAACCCGAGAGACTGCATTCTTGATACTTATTTCTGATAATCAAAACCGTGCCCCAGTTATTTAAAATGATAATTAACGAAGAAATCTAAGTCTATGTGAGTAACCTCCCGAATAACGCCCCTAAATAAGACATCATCGAGTACTTATAAACGGCGGGACCCATAAAGCAGTACCAATTTAACTAGGATGGGCAAAAAAGTAAGAGAAAACTTAAGTAGGAAGCGTTAAATTTCGCTATTATGACTGGTAAAGCGCATAGATTGCCAAGAAATATTTGAGCGAAAAACAATTTATGGGTAGGGATATTAAAATCAGTCTTAACCCCTCGAAAAATCAGATCAGCTAGGAAGAGCATATTCTGAGGGATATCAATTAAATGACGCCAAATTAAAAAAGCGAGACGCTTAGATTGCTTAAAAAACTAAGGGATAGATAAAAAAAGATGTTTGAAAACTTTTTGGAGAAAAACCCAAAGCTTGTAGGGGTTTTGATGAATCTTAAGTTCTATTGACACGTTTGCGTTTATAAATCATTTTTCTTGTGTTTTGAGATTATCTTCGATAACCCTAATACTCTTTTAAATTTTAGGGGTCTAGATCTGTCGAAATGCGGATCCTCTGACAAAAACTTCCTTTCCAAAATTCTAAAACTTGTTTGGCAACAATTCCTTGTTCTTGTCGTCCATTTCTAGGAGCATGAGCATGTTTCGGTCAATATACTTTAATTTTCCTCTCATTTTAACATTCATTTTCAGCTAAACATCGACTTCACATTCATGTTCTCTCAGGGACTGAAAATACTGCATGAGACTCTGGTTTAAAACCTTGAATTTACCGATTGTTCGACAGTGCGATTTTCGATTTTACTCATGTTCTGAAGGAGAGGAATGGCTTAATTTTTGTGAGTTATTTCGGGTTATTTTATAAATGCATTTGTTTTGAAAAATCTTATTTAAAATCTTAGGGATATATTCTCTTGGTCTTTGAATCATCTATTCAGATCACACCAGGAATAAATATGTATTTGACAATTTGACAATATTTGTCCCAATCTTTGCCATATTTGGCCTTGCACCTCTATGTGTCTCTCGTATATCGATGCAATATCATTCCTGTGAAGAACGCAGGGTAGAAGAAAGGAAGCAATCCAGTGAATCCGCAGCTAAGCGCCCAAATTAAAGCCATGACAATATCGCAAGTATAGTGAATTTTCCTTGCGTATTTCCACCATCCATCGACGAGAAGCAAACTCCCGCATTAAGTTTTCAAATATTTAGGGTTTTCAATGGTTCGCCAGGGAAGTTGCGGAAAAGTATATCTCTTGATGTAGGTTCCCCTTGTTTTCATTCTAAAGTGATTTTTCTGACTTTGCGAGCTGTCCCAAATGTAGTATACAGACAAAAGCAAACATATCATAACTACAGTGACTGGCCAACCGTGATTGATTTCCGAATTTTTTAGTAGATAGAAACTCTGAAAACAATAAACATAAGGGACCCCTGAGAAATTCCAAAAAATTAGCATCCATCCAAACTTCTAATAAAAAATATCCCAAGACGTTGGGATGCACTCTTCCCCTTTTTGGCAGGCATTAGTGTAGAGAAAGTGAGCAATGATCATGATTATCATCGAATTGGATACGTACCCCAGTTATTGATACTGTTTCACAGCAGCTGATACTGTGAGCAAAAAAAGTTGCGTCCAAGATATCCTAATTTCAGCGAACATTTTAAGACAGACGTTCCCAATTCTGGGGTTGAGATAGGACCCCATAAAGAAGTCGTATACAAAGTTTCCATACATTCTGATCTGTTTTCCAGTGAGAATCCCCCAAAAGTAGATGGCAATTGCAATCAGGTCACCACTTATCATTGATGTTACCATAAGACTGCCCAGATTTTAAACAAGAAAGTTAATTGAAAACAATTCGGTATAGTGTAATCCTGCTACGATAGCCAGCGTGAGGTACCACGCCCATACTGCATTGCAACGATAACTATGCTGTTTGTTGTTTTATGATGCTACGGGTAATCCTTTGACAACTGGTCCGGGGAGGATCATTGCAAATAACATCTATAGTAGGAGGAAACTCCAATAGATGAGGAAGGTTGTTTTTGTGGGAATTGCTCTTCCTAGTTGCTCAAGAAGAATATCCCAATTGTCGGGAAGGAAAACACCGCCTTTGTAAAATTCCAGACTCAGCCACAAGTATAGCATTGTTGTATGTGACCATACTATCAGGATGAAGGTTCCAATCGGACCTCCGAACTCTACAAGCACTTTCTCATCTTGGTGTTTAGCTTTCATCTCCCACCTTTATTTTTGCGAAATAAAACGAATTAAATGGTGAAAAATATTCTGAAATGAAGGTAGCATAAAATGATTCAAGTGTTTAGAACATCAAAAATCACATTATTCATGCTTATGGTTTCCGTCTCTCATACATTGCACTTGGGTAAGGAAGGCTTTCAGATCTCGAATTCGTTAAATCCAAAGATTGGGCTTTCTTCTTTTTAAATGAAGAAGGAGTTTTTCTAGGTTTTGAATCAGCCTATTAAAGATCTTCCATTGGGCTTGGGAGAGGGGCAGTCATATCTGTCACATCTGTGAAATCTACTTATTAGAGGTCTTCCATTGGGTTTGGGAGAGAGGCAGTCATATCCGTCACATCTGTGAAATCTACTTATTAGAGGTCTTCCATTGGGCTTGGGAGAGGAGTAGTCATATCTGTCACATCTGTCACATCTGTGAAATCGACTTATTAGAGGTCTTCCATTAGGCTTGGGAGAGGGACAGTCGTATCTGTCATATCTGTGAAATCGACCTATTAGAGGTCTTCCATTGGGCTTGGGAGAGAGGCAGTCATATCTGTCACATCTGTGAAATCTACTTATTAGAGGTCTTCCATTGGGTTTGGGAGAGGAGCAGTCATATCTGTCACATCTGTCACATCTGTGAAATCTACTTATTAGAGGTCCTCCATTAGGCTTGGGAGAGGGGCAGTCATATCGGTCACATCTGTGAAATCGACCTATTAGAGGTCCTCCATTGGACTTGGGGGAACACTTATATCCGTCAAGTCAATTTATTAGACATCGTCTACTGCACTTGGAGGAGGAGCGATTCCATCTGTAGGATCAATTTATTAGACATCCTCTATCGAAGGAGAACTCTCATCTGCTAAGTCCATTTATTAAACGTCCTCTACTGTATTTGGAGGGGCAATTTCGTCTGCCGGATCGGATTATTAGACCGGCTATATCGTGTCGTTTCCAGGATTTCGAGCGTTTCGAGATGTGCTCCTTCGTTTTTACTTTTCTTGATTAAAAGTGACTATTCTATATCTCTCCCTCGGAGGTGGTTGGTTTTACCTGACGAGGACAATGAATCGGCCAAAAGCACTCCTGTACCTTAGAAGGTAGTATCTATTCGGAGATCCAAAAGCGTTTTCGAAAGTAAGATCTCCGCCTTGCACATAGTGACCGTAGATGCTACTTCTCACGAATGAGTCAGCTGCATTCAGACCGGCCCTATCTTCGGCACTGAAATTTCGGATTTCTTTGCTAATAGAAGTGGTACCTGTGGGGTCAATTGTTTCTGTTACATTGTGAGCGGTGTTTGCAAGAGTGTTTTTAGAGAGTAAAACACACAACAACACTATCAGTAAAACCTTCCGCGACATTAATTTTTTCTTCATTATAATTAATTTGGAATCAATTGGGCAAAATTTGCGATTTCAGGCTGAAACAAACATTCCAAAATTGATTTATAATTTACTATAATGCAGCCTAGATCATTGTTGTTGCCTGTCAGTCAAAATATGAAACAATTATCGAAATATTTATTACCACTAAAAATTGCGTTAAGTGGAAATATGGAAGAAAATGATGTTTAATTTTTAAAATTGCTCGTTGAGTTGTTATGCCTCATTATTTAAAAAAAAAATATTGATACGCATTCGAAAAATTCTGTGTGATTGAAAAAAGGTCCGATAGTTAAGTCAAACGATTAAAATTTAAATATCAGGTTATCAATGAGTTGCGAAAATCCAAAATCGCATATCCATTCGGAACAGCTTCCGAATATATAGACTCCCGTCAAAAAAGCAAGGACTCAAACTACGAATTTGAATACCGCTGAGACCAGTCAGTCGTCAACAGTTCACAAGCAAGATGACGATATCGACCCTCGCGAACTATTTTAGAACTTTGAATCCCTCATGAAAATCACTCAATTCAACGATGATCATGAAGATTAGAAGGAGTAAACCGTCAGAAAACTGGATTACGCATAAAGCAAGATCCAAAGACTTAGTTTCTCACCGAATTCGTCCTCAATGAAAAAACAAGCCATGACAACTCTCAGTGAAGAGTTTAGGGCTATCAAGCTCTTTGAAGTTGACAAACACGAACAAATCGGAAAAGAGACTGTCTAAAGCGAATCGAACACTGTCTAAGTTGGTCTCTAAACTCCCCCGAAAAAAGAACGAAAAGTGTCGGACGGAAGTTTTAAATAAGGAGGTGTTTTAGAGTCTCCCCGAAAGAAAGACCCTCTTTGCGAGTTTAATTCAGAGTGATTTAATATAAGTGATATTTTTTTAGCTTTCTGAGTTTTGAAAGTGGAATGTTGTTAATTTTTTAATATGAATCTGTTAGGGAATTAATTTTCATATCGTGGGAGTCTTAAAGGAAAAGAAATGAGATCCAGATAGTAGGGAAAAAGAATTTTCGGCAGAGACATCACTAATATATAGAGAAAGTGCAAGAATAACAGCATCTATGAGAAGTTCAACACGAAGGCAGACCTTCGCCTTGCCTCTAAATCATTGAATAGCAAGAAGGAAAGAACCGAAAAAAAAGATCCCATTCAAGAGTATGAAAGTTAAATTCTTAAATTCATGGTCTCCCTTCAAGTAAGCTTGGTTTCATTTAGAAAATTGAAGCTCCTTAAAATCAAAAAGAAATAACTTAGAAAATGAGACAAATTTTGATCGACTGGCTCGTAGATGTGCACTAATCTTTCGAACTTAAAGAGCAAACCTTCCATTTAGCACTCAAATACCTCAACCAATATGCCTCCAAAGCATAGATAACCAAGGAGGATTACCAGTTGGTAGGAGTGACCTGCCTCTGGATCGCCAGCAAGTACGAGGAAATATATCCGCCCAGAATGGCCAATTATATCGAAGTCACTGCTAACACTTACACTCTTCACGACCTCAAAGTCATGGAAGGAAAAATCATTGTTGCTTTGGATTTTGATCTTAACGCCATCACTACTCTTCAATTGCTTTAGACTACGACTAAACTATCAGCGGAGACAATATCCCTATGCAAATATATTTTGGAGTCGAGTCTCCTTTAAAATTTAGGCAAAAAATATGAACCTTCAATCATGGTATTAGCTGCAATATCTCTGGCGGATTCCATTTACAAAATTAAGTCAGACTCTAGCAATTTCAAATAAGCAGCCAAAGCTGGCAAAGAAGATGTTCTTCTTTGTTTTAAAGAAATGTGTACTATTATTCAGAGTGGAAACAAGTACCATCTGAAGGCTATAAAACGAAAATTTTTGAAAGAAAAATATCACACTGTCTCCAAAGTTAGGCTTTAGGCTAAATGAAATTAATGATTAAATTAATTCTGCTATATTTATCAAATATCGTTGCCTTATAACAAATATTCATAATAGGTTTTTCTTGTGGGGTCTATCTTTTGCAATTCTTTAAGGAGATCAAGTGTTGTTTACCCTTTTATCTATTTTACTGACAACTTGAAAGTAAGTGCGAATCGCAGTTATTTCATGCTTTTTAATTACTGTGATTTTTTTTCAATCTATTGGATTTTTTACAGAAGCTAGTCTGATTTCTATTTGGGTATGACGTAGCAAATTCCCGTCAGATAATTCCACGCACATTAGTTTGCTGGGTTCTCTCCCAAAAAGGCAACAACTTTAAGAGAATCATCCAAAAAAGTCTTAATAAGTTCATTCTGATCATTGAGATAGCATTTTTTTATGAGATTGAATCGATGGGACCACAGAGCATAGCAAGTAGCATTAATTTCTTATAGATTACTTTGCTACTGAGGTTCCTTGGTTTTTTCTCCGGTGAAAAGCAGTTGGTTTGTCCACTATATTTATTGCTTTATGAGTTGAAACTCATCAGCCACCCAAAATCTGTATTGCCAGGCGTGGTAGTTTTTATTATCTTGGGACCAGATACAACTAAGCATAAATTGTATTTCTGAATGAAAAAGCTCTTCAACCTGTTCCCTAGAAAGTCGATTTCTCTAGCTCGTGATCAAATCTCTTTTGTAAGTCCAAAGATTATATTCTTTGGGAGTCATGTTGACTAAGCAATTAATGAAATGCATTTATTGGGCTAAGTTTGACTTCTTGAGGTGATGATAGCACTCTTTGCGTAAGCTGATGAGATAGTAGTTGGAGGTTCTAATTGGCAGTATGACTTTTGTTAAGGCGAATGCCCTTTCTGATAACTCTTATTTTTAAAGGATAATCCTCATTCTTTTGTAGAATAGTCTGTCTGAGTTGTTTGGATAGGTGTACATTCTTAGGGTGGGATCATTGTGTAAGGCTATTTCTCCTTTTATAGTGGTTTGGATGAATCTACATCGCTCCAATCGTGTTTGTTCAGTTATTCGATGCCTTCTTGAGTGTTGAGTTAATATGGATCGAGCTCCGTTTCCTCTTTTTTAACACTGGTTTGCAACTTAGCCTATTACGGTTTGTTCTCCTCCATCTGAAAAATTATCTTATTTGATTTTTAACAAATTAAATCCCCTCTTACATTAATAAAAATCTGTTGGAATACTATAATAACGATGGAGTAAAGTATGGAGAGCCTATTATCAACCGGAAAACGCTACGATATGCCACTGCAGTTCGTTCCGAAAAATTTATCCTATGACAATGCCTTAAAAATGATTCAAAATAACTGTCTAAATTCAAGGATTTTGCACCCATTTTCCGAGTCATTATAGTCCAGTCGCACAAACGAGAACCATCTCAAAACGACGTAAACAGAGTATATAGAATAAGAGTGTTCCTAATAAACATCCAACTTCAACTCTAACTAGTCTTAAAACCACCGGAAATAGTACTTTGAAGTTCCTTTTGCCGTTCCATCGAATTGTTACTTCAAAAACAGCGAGAATTAACTCGATAAATAGACTTATCACTACTAAGAGCAGGTGATTTACAACTATTTGGTGCCGAAATCCAATGTTTCTCTTACTTAGAAAATTCAGGTCAGACTCGATAAAAACAAGGTTTCCAAGGAAAAAGGTCAATAGAACCAAAAAAAGTCTGTATGGAAAGCAAGTGGAGTTTTTAAAAAAGATAGAACGCACACATAAACATCAATCGACAGGATTGCTACCGATCGAACCAAAATAAGTAAAAACATTTTTAATCCGAAATAAGCTACTTTTGGTAGGAATGGGAAAAAAATATTCGAAATTGTTGATTAATAATGTGAAACTTTGAGAAAAAGCATGATTCAAGCCAAAAATCAGAATAAGTTTGGGGGAAAAATGGAATTAAGCAAAACCAAACGCTGCCTGTCTGGCGATCTTAAAAAATAATCTCCTTTCAAGAATTATTGCAAGATGGAGATGCTGAAAATCAATGGAAAAGAGAAGTAAAATCGGCAATCTCTAAAGAATATGAATTTTCACTAGAGACAGCAAGCACTCATTCGGAATAGGTAAAAAAAGTACAAAAGAATGAGATAATAGAATGGTGAAAAGTAAATTAAGGACTGTACGTTCAAACCTCGCCTCACCCTCTTCAAAAGGTGATTTAAAAAGAGTTACTTGCAGGTTACTTCGATCATTTTAAGCAATGAATTCATATTATTATATTCTCGTTTTTATTCAGATGATCCAAGTAGTGCCGAAACATATGTTTCCAGTCGTTCTCACGTTGATCTTAACAGCATACCTGCCAATGTCAGTTTAATGCCAAGTGTGTCCTGATTCCTTCTATTTTAACGGTCAACACTGTGCTCCATGCCAAAGTAATTGCATCTGCACATCGTAAAAAGGATGTGATAGCTGTATACCTGGATACACTTTTGATACTAACTTCACAAGCTGTGTACAGTGTCCCCAACCAACCTCTCCGAATGAAATTGGATGTGAGGAATGCTGTTCGCAAATCATTGGAACGTAATTTGTATGCTCCACTTGTACGGATGATCCATACGTATTTTTGAGAGGAGGCCAGTGCATTAAAATGGACGGATGCTCGTAAATGTCTTCGAATGGAGTATGCGCTATTTGCGCTCCAGGTTATTACAAATACGAATCTCAGTGTGTTTCATGTCACATGAGTTGCAACACTTGCGTCGCCTCTACTTATTGCTAGACTTGCAAGCAAAACTACTACTTCTAAGCCACAAACACAGACTTTTCTTTTTGCACGATGTGTCCAATGGGCTGTGGAAGTTGTTCAGATGGAGTGACGTGCCTCACATGTGAGAGTGGATATTGGCTATCGGGGAGTAGTTGTGTTAGTTGCGGTGCAGGATGCGCATAATGCACAAATTTTGGATGCTTACAGTGTTCCACAGGATATGGACTCGTAGCTGGAGTGTGCAAATCTTGTACAGATACTTCTTCAGGAGGATCCGTAGGCTGTACTGAGTGTGATGGTAGGGCAAATTCTGTTACATGTACAGCATGTTTACAAAGTTATTCTTTGACAAGTACTTTCTGTGTGCAGTGTTCAGCAGCATACTCCAACTCTGTCCTTTGCGATGCAACCAAGCCATTGCGGTGTTTAAACGACATGGATGTTGTTCTAGCAAATCGTTACTACCTTGTAAATGATGCATGTGTGAGCAACGTGAACAATTGTAAAACGATGGCTGATAGCAGTGGCAGTTGCTCTGAATGTTATTTTTCTGTTGCTGACAATATATTTTATAGACTTAGTGGCGGGGTTTGTTAGCAGTGTAGTGTGAGTGGATGTGCTACATACTCACCGGACTGCGTTTGCCAAAGTTGTCAGCCTGGATTCCAGTATATAAACAACCAGTGTATTGCGTGTCAGGGTCTTCATTGCTAGTAATGTGCTAATAATGTCTTGTAGTGCACGAGATGTGCATCGACATATGGGATATTCTCTACAACTTGTTCATCGTGTCAGAAATCAAATTGTGTGAATTGTGATGGAGATTTTACAGTTTGTTCCCAATGTCAAGATGGATACTATCTGGACTCCTCTTCAGGATCTTGTTTTTCTTGTCAAACTTCGTGTGCGTAATGTGTGTCGTCAACACGATGCACTCTTTGTAATTCCGGTTGGTATCTTACCGCCGATAGCAGATGTAAAAGATTGCCGTCTAATTGTGTGGAGGTTGACTCTGCAGGACTGTGTATCAAATGTAGGTATGGATACACGGTTGCTTTCGGTAATTGCTATTCTTGCTCCATTTCTCTTTTCAATGTAATTGTAGACATATTTAGTTGAATTCATGTGAGAGATTTTGTCCCTCTTTTTATCTCCAACGACAGGTTACTTTTGGGTGGAGGCAACAATACTTTCTTTTGCTCTTTTTAGCGATCTTTGCTCTGATCTTCTGGTGATTCTTTTATATTTTTATTGTAGAAAATATCGAACTATATGCAATTGCAATAATAGTAATCATTTTTAGTTACTTTTTGCAGACTTATCCCATTAATATAAAGATTCCCATTCCTAGTCTTTTTGCTCTTAGAACGATTTAAATCGATTGATGATTACATTTTTAGCCTTGGTGTTTTTCTTTTTACTGGTTTTCAATCTTATAGGGGATAGAATTTAATTTTTTTCAAATTGCTCATTTTTGTTTGCTGACTTTTTGTGTTCAGTCATATCCCGATCTTAGTATAACCTTTGGACTTTCCTAACTTATGATAGGATTTTTTATTATGTCATGTTCTGGCAGTTCCGACAATAGGGGTGATCGTTGCAATGACTGTGGTAACTATGTTTACATTTCTGAAAGCTTATGTATTTTCCATTAGCCCTGATACCACTGCCAGTTATGGATTCATGGCATCCAAATTGGAACTATTCCTATTATCCCCCACAGGTGGTTCCAGAAGTCCATCCCCGGGAAATTTACTTGACTATTTTGTCGAAGAACGCGACATCTGCTTTTTGGGCGAGATGGGTGGACAGAGTCTGAACTCTTTCCTTGAAGTTCAGCCTCATCCAGATGAGTTTGAACCCCTGAAGCAAAATAGAATTTGGGAGACCTGATGGGCCTTTCTGATTTGCGGAGGTGTTGAAGTTTACGAATTTCTAAGTTTATACTTCGGGAATACTGTGATGAAAAATTGGGGAGATACTGTCAGAAACATTTCCTGCATGATCTTGTCCACAATTTCATGCAAAATTTATTTTATCAGAGGGGGAAGTTTTGCATTTTACATATTTTGAACTCTGAGATGTCGGAATACTTTATCGGCAACGCTGCTCCATAACTCTTCCTGCATTATACAAAACAATTACTCCTTTGATCGAATCGTTTTTGTGCTAATTTGCGCAGTTGTACAGTAGTTTCTCCAAAATGTTCATAAGCTGGATTTGCTGCTACTCGTAGTCTTTGATCTATTTCTTTGCTAAATGCTTAAAAACCTCATCACACTTCTCCAAAAATATTTAAGTTAGCATGGTGACTCCATCAAGCACTCTTCCATTCTTAATCAATATGTAAGCCATACCAGACTTGTTCTTTCTCTACTCGCACACCCGATAGGCCTATTCCAAGGGATAGTCCATCTTTTGAATGTATTACTACAGTTGATCGATCCTATTTTGAACCACGATTTGGAGGTGGCATAGAGCAAGACTGTATACCTACCTCTCACTAGGAATGCGTCCCTTTGGAGCTCCTGATACACCATTTAATATTCTCTCTATACATTAAAGCTGAAGATCGGAATTTCCCGCTAACTTGACTACAATTT
>JAOWAT010298065.1:0-16142 GCA_028571025.1 Longipedia americana
GAGTCGGAAAAGTAACTCTTATCAATTTTCTATTGAAGAAAGTCCCTCAATTCTAGTTGAATCTAAGTTACACAACCAGGACTCCAAGAGACGGATAAGTCGATGGGGTTCACTATTTTTTTGTCTCTCACCAAGAATTTGAAAAAATAAGAGCCTAAGGAGGGTTACTCTAAGAAGCCAATATTTACGAGAATTTCTACGGAACCAGTAGATGCCATTACTAGAGAATACAGAAATAAGGAAAAGTCCCAATTCTCGATGTAGATGCGAACGGAATTGTGTCTTTATCGAAAGTTCTTGAGGATTCCTAAAGAATTTGCCTTTTTCCTCCTACTTTAAAGGTTCTTTAACAAAGATTGAGGGGTCGGGAGTCCTAGAATTAGGAGCAGATAGCTAAACGTATAGATTAGAATCGAAGACAAATCGAGCTCTTGGTTAGAGCAGGGAGTCATATTAGAATTAATTACCTCAAAAACTACCAATACCAGCTTACTGCACATGGAATCAGAATATGGCTAGAAAAGTTTCTAGATTCTGCTGAGAAAAAATACAAGAAAACGTGATGGAAAAATATGATTGTTATTTCTTGAACATTGTGATAGAGTTGTTTAGAACTTTTTTAACCGTTCTCTTGCTTAAAGAGTATATTGAACTTTTTTATTTCACTGTAGCAAAGAGTTTCTTCGCATCTTGATATTTCTTCCATAACTTCCGACAGAAAATAATTAAAATATGAACCCATCCAAAGCACTGCTGGATCGCATTCGACCCAAAGACATCCTTAAGCCTCTCAATACCAACGAAAAATCTTAGTTCAGAAATACCAACTTCAAAAGCAGATTCTTTAACAGAACAGATGCCAACTCTAGCTTCAGTGCCAAGAGATCATCACAAAATCTGAGTCCGGCTGAATCAGAAAATAATTAAAATTCGAGAGCTTACTAAAGCTGGTTCAAGGAGCCAGATGTTGACCCAAGGGACTAGATGCTTGCTGTTCCGTTTCGATACTCTTTGGATAGAATAGAAAATTTCAACGAGAGCTAAAAAGACAAAGTAAGGAAGTGGGTAGTTTAAGTTCTGTAGGTTTCGATGTCAGATGCTTTCGCGAAGCTTCACAGTGGACAGCTAACAATCAACGAAGCGAAGGCCCACGCCTCAAAAAACATGACGATTAATATTACTCATTTGATAAGGAAGTTGGGTGATCTCAAAATTGATGATTAAAGCAGATTAGAAGTTGTTGAGTTCATCGATAGATAAGCGAGATCCATAATCAGCGAATTACTGCCCAAATATCCTCAGACGGTGTCCTGTGGAGGAAGTAGGAAACTCAAGAATGTTCTTGTCACATCTGACAACAGGGAAAGTGATGACTACGATTTCTTGATGGCTCATGATATTTCCTTTAAGTACAAGGAAAACGGAGATTATTCCTCCTAAATTATGAAGGCTTTGAATGTCATTTTTAAACTCCCAGGAATGCCCTTTTAGGCAGGAAACGAGAACCTTACTAACTTCTAGGCTTTTCAAATATTCCTTGAGAATGTTTTCCACATGGCCGGTTGTGACAGTTACGAAAATTAGTTAATTGAACGATCAAGAAATAGACCTGCGAAGAGTAAATCCGATAAGAGTAAAAAAATTACAGCCAGGTAGTTTGAAAAAATGATGGCTTTAGAACCAGACACTGCTGACCATGTCATTGAAGATCTTAAGACAGACCATAGACCGTCTCTTAGAGGGCTAGCATCCTGTAAGAAGGTAAACGGAAGTCCTTAGGAGTTAAAAAAATTCCAAAAGTCTTTGGAAAAAAAGCACTAGTGGTAAAAATACTGGAACTCGTCGGAATAGAACGCAACATACTTGATAAATCAGAAAATTCAGAGTTCCGTTGAGTAATTCTCCCAGTAGTAGATTTAAATGGGAGACTTCAGACTTCCAAGCGTTTCTGTTCTGAGGGTTCTGACAAAGTGGGCAGAATAGCTGCGATCAAAACTGAAAAATAGTCGGTAGGAAATCCTCCACAGGATATAGCTTTTCAAACTCACCGATAACACTTTGATCGAACTAAATTAAAACCAGAAAATTCTGGTGTACAATGCTGCAAACTAATAAGAAGCCAAAATGGACCTTTACTTCAATATGGTCAAGCAAGAAGTCTAGAAAATTATTAGTAAACTTGCTACCAGCAAACCCGAAGCCCTGTTCAAAAACGAGCAATAGTCCTATCTCGGCCATTTTGCCTCTAAAATGGAAATATCGGTTGGGCAGTACATGTTTTGCTACCTTAACGAGTTGATACACGCCTTACTGACCATTCCAAGAATTGCTGCCAAGCAGTTTCGTGAGACTGTCATGTCCTCCTAGCAGTTCCATTTTCAAGTGGTTCAAAATCAAGAATTGGAAAATCTCAACTTGATCACATTCAAAGTGGGAGATATGATGAGAGCCCGTTGCAAAGCAACCGAAAGTCAAACGGTTGCCATTTACAGACTTTTTTAGTAAATCAGTGAAGTAGAACCAGAAATAATCAAAATAATACGGCTGAAAGACAGACTGAACAAGCCAGACAATGACATTCTGATAAACTTTTTTTTCATGGATCAGATTCAATGCTAGTTGCAACTTTCCGTCAAGAGTGAACTCAACGAGAAGGACAAAATTTACAACTAGTTTAACCATTTTGTGTATGAACTGCTACGTTCCTAACTCGGGCCCATTGCGGAAGCCAGTTGTATACTCAGCCAACACAACCCGCTCATAAGAACCTTCACTCATAGTGGGAAAAAAGCTCCAAAAATGAGAAAACCTCATACCAGAAGCTAAATCAAATAACATTCATTACGCATATAAATGGCTCTCACAACGGTAATGTCTTCTGGGGAAAATGCGCATGACAAAAAATTCAACAAGTTTCCTTTCTTCTGTTACTACTGTGGGTAGTTTACTAAAATCCCAAACTATAGCTACTACGACAATCGTATTTTCTCGGAACACATCCAATAGTGCATGAAATGCTATGAAACGAGAATAATTAGATAGGACGGCATGAACAATGCTAATACCTTTGTTAAATAGCTTTTCAGGAAGTTTCCCGGGGGACAAAGTCAAAAAGACTACATAGTATCTCACACGGCTTACTTCAACGTCAACGAGGTTGTTAAACTGCAAGATATCCCTAGCACGGGAATCTTATTCCCAGAAAACCGCAAAGAGCCAATTCCATATTACTACTAAATCTGCTAAGTTGATAAGCTGCATCATTTAGTAGCTGCTCCTTTATGCAACTGTAACGATGTGAGCATTCTTTGCATCTATACAGAAGAGGAAGGTTTTAACAACATAATAGAGAAACTTGACAAGTACCATTTTGTGCCTTTTATATCGTAAGTGGTCTTTTTCATAAAATTTGAGGGAAAATAGTACTAACTTCCCAAAGAAGTGCAAAAAATTAAGGAGTGTTCAAAATCTCACAAGGATATCGAGCAAATGGAGTTACTGATAAGATGTCGTTGCTGCTAGAATGGGGAGACTACCCTTCTCAAGAGTAGTTTTGATGCCTAAGGCGAAGTCGAAAAGTACCAAAACAGAAAGATAATATAATAAGCCTATCTCAAAAGGAAATAGTCCCTTTTTATCAAAGATAAAGGACTTAAAAGCGTAGATCTGGATCAAGTTCCTGGGCACAAACTGAAAAGAATCAGGAGATTCTATGCAATGGGAAACTACCTGACACAGCTCAAGTTCCTTAAGAAGATGCCTGCCTTGGAAAGACTCAATATCAGTTTCAACTCGGTTAAAGATCTTTCATTGCTGACCGAATGTTAAAAGTTGGAGGAAGTCAACCTTGGAAATAACAAAATATAGTCTTTGAAAGGTCTATAAAGGTGTACCCAGCTCAAACAACTCCTGGCTGAAAAGAACTAAGTTGGCTAGCTCACTCCTTTGAAAAATTTGGTGAACTTGAAAATTTTGTTTCTGCCCAAAAATAACATAAAATCCCTTCAAGGGATCGAAAAGATGCACAAACTGGAGGAATTAAATGTGTGTAAATATTTGCGATAATTCTAGACTACAATCCAATTTCCTGCCTTTAAGGGATTGAAGCTTGCACTAGTTTGGAGTATCTCGGCTGCATTGGAACTAAAATTTCATCTATTGCAGAAATAAGAAAGTGCGTTCAGCTGAGGAAATTGGAATTGGATCATAATAAGCTCCAAACTTTGGCAGGAATCGAAAACTGTAAATAACTATAGTACTTGCGGTGCAGTAAATGTTTTTTTTATGCAGAGCATAATGAGCTTTTTTCGCTGTAAGCCCTAAAATCTCTTAAAAGACTGAAAGAAATCAACGTTGCATCCAATAAACTTAAATCTTTGCATGGTCTTCAGGACCTGAAATAGCTCCAAATCCTTTTTCTCTGTACTTCTTTTGATAATCCAGAATCTAATGAGACAACTTCACTACAGCTTCTTTCTGGCTGTGAGCAGCTGTAAGTTCTAAATTTATGTACTTTGTGTGTTAAATCAGCAAAAAATCCAATTTAATCACTTAAAGGAATTGAATGGCTGAAAAAGGTTAATGATCTGGTATGTGAGAACTGTGGGCTTAAAAGTTTGAGTGGGATCGAAAACTGTTCGATGCTTAGATCTCTTCAGTGCAAAAATAATGGAATTAAGGATATCTCTCCTCTCCAAAATTGCACCAAGATCACGACGATTGACTGTGGTAGTACATTAAATTAATCTAGAAAACAACGAAATTTAATGTCTAAAAGGACTTTAAAAATGCATATCTCTAAGGTTTGCTAAATTTAAGGACAATCCTGTGAAAGATGCAGCTATATTAAAAGAGTTGCTAAAGGTATAAAAAATATAAATCTGAAATTACTACATTTGATGGGAATAACTCACATATTTTTACTATATTAAACGAATAGAATCATTACTAAATATACGATAGTTTCCTTATTCCATTACATCCTTTGTTTTCAGGCCAAAAAACCTCATCAATGTACGACTTGGCATTTTTGGGGTCCAGTATGAATTATTGCAAGGCTTATGCTAATGTAACACCAGTTGCACTTGGAATTTTGAACTTTTGATCCGTAAATGATTATTGGTCAGAAAATCCGTGCTGAATGCAAGCAGGTGCCCATACCCCGACATCCGTTCTGTTTCCCTTAAATTATTTTATTGAATCCAAAGTAAGTTGTCTATATTCATTGATTGCCTTCATTTTTTCCTCGTTACAAGATTAAATAGAGTAGGGACTTTTTCCCTTTAGACAGTCGTGAACACCAATAATATTGTCCAAAGACCACGAATCATAGAGAGATTCTATTATAAACATGGGAGCTTTCTGATATTTTGCCAAATACCGAGTATTAAAGCAAGGTATGATGTCTCCTTTACGCTATAGAACACATTATGGAAATGGGAAAGGAATTTTTTAAGGATAGTCGGGATTTGTCAGTTTTACTAAATTTCCAGCGTAATCCCGGATTGTTGTAGTGTTCAATATTGGACTATAATAGTCAGTTTGGAAAATTCCACTGTCAGGAATTGCTAACACTCGAGCTTTTCTTGTGTTTTCGTATGCATAGTTGGACCAAAAAAAAGTAGCAAGACCTCCTGACGATTATCCAGTTATGACAATAGTGTCCTTGTTGTAGAAATCAAATTTCTCTTGCAAAAAGTCTAAGGTTCTTATCGAATTGTTGGTTCCTCTAAAATGGAGAGCCCTTCCCTTAAATTCAATTGGTTATTCTCTCGATCCTTCATATTAGCTTCCATCGCAATATAGCACATAAACTTTAGTCCAATCATAAAACACTGGGTTTTAAGTTTCAATTGTCGAAAGCAGCCCTTTGTTATCAAAATTCCTCTGAGGCTTACAAAGAACTGTACTCCCTAGCTAAGTGAAAGATCTTTCGTAGCAGGACACGAGAGTTTCACTCATTGTTCTCCCTACACAAAGACCGCCTCCGTTAAAATAGATCATAAATTTGTCTTTATTTTATTCGGATCCCACGTGATAGTATATACCTGGCTGAGAACCATCGAGACAAGCGGCACCCTTTTCATGCCCTATCCTTGCAAATTTATAATCAGAGCATGCCGTTAATCCGAGAAGTATCGTGACGAAATGCAAAACTAGATACCCCATAAATATTAATAATTTAAGGAAGATGGTCGAAATATTACCCAAATAAATTCGTTTTTTAATCATTCCTGTCGATGCTAGTTCTGGGATTCACTGTCCAAAGTTATCTTTCCGATTGTTTTTCTTTATGACATTTTTCCGAAATTTTGTTAGCTTCTTTCGTGAAATTTCCTACTTGATTTTGGATTAAGGCTGGTCTACTCCAGTTTAGTCATTTTCCGATGCTGCATTTCTTCGTATTTTTTGAGTTTGGAATCATTTTTCAGAGAAAACTTCGAAAGATCCGGAACTTATTCTGATAGTTTAGTTTAAAACAAGAATAATAACTTTCCCATAAAGGGGAGCTAGTTTTCGTATTACTTCAATAGCTATAAATTCCAGAAACCGGGAATCTACTCCGGATTTTTCAGCTTTATAAAAACTGGTCGAATTCTGGAGGCTAGACATTTTAAGTAGCGAAAATACAAGTACTCATCAGTTTTGTCGGACGAATACTTATGGAGAAATTTTCTTTTGGCATTCTTACTGTAGATAATGTATTTAACAATTCGACAGTTTATTTGTCCATTTAACTTTCTTATCAAAGTTTCCCGCTCTCCTTGGAAAACCATATCTAATAGTGTCATTTTCTGGAGGTTGTTTAGACAACCCTCAAAAATTTAGTTTCCAAGTCGACTGGTATAGACGATCCTCCCAAACTAATTTAGCAATGAGATTCCATACAGTTTTGAGCTTCCGGCATGGTGGCAAAATATGTCAAAGTCGGCTTGCGAAATTATCACTGGGTTAACACCTCTAAGTAGAGTAGAGCTCTCAAGTTTTTCTTTTTTTGACTGGGATTTGGATACTTCATCAGGAACTTCGAGTTCTGGTTCTTCATATAAACTCTAGCTCCCTATTGATTAGACTTCCTATTTCCTGCCTCTGGTTTTCCTCAAGGAAAACGCCGATTTGGCTATCTTTTTGGCTGACAACTGACTTGCTGGTTTGGAATTTTGACTCTTTTTCAGACCTCCCTTCTTTCGACTCATACGAAATAATTAAGTTCCAGACTAAGAACGAGTCGGAATAAATTCATGGTGTTCCACAGAATATAACAGAATCATAAAAAAATGTTCTTACTGAAATTAGTTCAATTTTTTTAATCATCAAATCATTTTTTGGCTTTAAAATAATCCATTAAGTTACCGACCGGTTTGCTGGTCTTCTTTGCTCCGTTACTTGGTTCATTTGTTCTTTTCGGAGGCTATTCCATCGATGGAGTCTTTGACCTGAGTGTGTTTAATCCTTCAGATTAATTTTTCTAACTGACCGCTTTCTTTTTCATGGCAATTATTGCTTCAATGTCAATCTCGTTATCTTCTTCGTTGTCAGCCTCTATGATCGACACCTTATCGTTGGGTTACTGAGTTAATACCAGTTCTACTCTCTGCTGGTTTTTCTTTTCTGGAGTATTTCCATTTCGTGAATCTGAAATTTTGATTTTGTTGAGCATATTATTGAAATGTTCTTTGTTTTAGGGCTTTTCTGGATCATAATACTCCTAATCGGAAGAGCTCATCTTTCGGTTAATGATGTTTTCCTTGGCGGATGTTTTTTGACTAACAACTTTGTCCTCCAATTTAGGCTGTTTGGTGGGATGTCTCCGAGGCAAATCAATTAACTTTAACGGTTTAGATTATGGTTTTTTTTAGACTGATTTGATGGGCTGCTTTGATGATTTGGGTTTCTGAGTTTGAGCTGGCTAGATGACCAGACGCTACTATTTCACAAGATTCATTTTTTGGATTTGAATTTTCCTTTCATCTTTGAGTTGGCTTAAAAATGTTTAAAATGACAGTTTGAGATCGTTATATATTCCCAGTATCTTTATTTCAACTGGCTTCGTCGTCAATGATTATTCTTGGAGTTCTAAGGCACTCAAAATATATTTTACCGCGATTAAGATGCTTCATTGGCAAGTATCGAACAATCAGTTTGGAGGTCAGGGAACTTTTATCTCTCAAAACTGCCAAGATTCCAACGTCACAGTAGTCGGCTTTGGACCGCAGAAGACCAAGGATTGTTTTGTTTATGTCTTGCTGGGAGAACTTTGAGTTTTGTTCCATCAAGTTCTAGACTCTGAATATTTGAAAGCATCGGTTACGTCGCAAAGTGATACTTGTTAAGATTTTTTTCGATGGTCTACAAAATTTCTGACTCGCTGTTCATTTGTCAATGGAAATCGTCGATATTTATCTGACTATAAACCAGATTTAGGGCGCTAAATATTAATGAAAACCATGATATATGTGATAGAACATTGGGAGTAACAAAAAACTGAAAAATAACATAGTAAATCAACGAGCATGTGATATTCTTCAAATATTAAACCGCATCCCACTTGATGAACTTTTATTCACTGTTCACTTTGTAGAGATATATGAAGTTCTTGGTCTTTCTTTAATGAGGTTAAGTTTTCTCTGAATGTTTATTTTGCTGTTTTGAATATGATCAAATAATTCTGTCGGCTTAGACCCACTTGAGACTTGAAATTATGTTTGAGTAAGCTATTCAGGTCGTGCCCGTGAGTGGAGAGTATTCTTTATTGTAGATTCTGGAGCAGGCTCACGATAAAAAACATAAAAAATTAGAGTCCTCCCGTGCAAATCAAATCCCACAAAGTCAGCAGAACCTCAGGCCCAGCATCATAGGAAAACAATGCTAGGACCCACCTCATTGCGAAATACTCCACGTTGAACCCGTTCTTATCGAAATGCTCGTAAATAAGAGGCAATCTCTGACTCACCTCTTCATCAAGGGTTGCCATGAATTTCTCATACTTCTACGGATTTTCTTGGATGTTTTCAACCCTGTGGAGAATGTATCTAATTATCCAGTAGGACTTCTCCTGGTCATAAAATCCCAGCAATACAGCACCGATGGAATTTAACCCCTGAAAGTACCCCGTACTGAAAGAGAAAGCCCTTAGCAAACTGTCAAGTTTTGATTGTTGTTCAAGTATGTCTCCACTTTAGCTTTCAGAAAGAAATCCATTACTCCTATCCAAATCCAAACTGTGTTCTGATTCCTCCTAAATACTTGCAAATTTAAGATATGTATTAGTGGAAAGGTATTCCTAAACTTTAAAAAGAATGATATCCCAGTTGTGTTTTCTTTCAATCTTAAATATTACTACCTCTTTCCTCACTCTACGCGAGCAACGAGACAGAATATCATAGTCTTTCCAGTCTAAATATCCAAGAATGTTGTGGAACAGTTTCTAATGATATAAAATTCGTTTCCATAGTAGTTTCTAAGCGGAATGGACAGTAGTTGGAAATGAAAATTCTATGTGATAGGGTTGATTGAGGAGAGATGTCGGAAATAGCTAAAAAGGCGTCTTTCTTGCAAACCATAAGCTTGGAATCGGTGGCAATCCTAATTCAAATTACCGATTGTTTTCAAGCAGAACTGACTCATCAATCCCTTAGTCTTAGATGCCTTCCTTGAATGCAAGTAGAGAACCACAGGAAACTTACTAGTTCTCCGAAAGCACCTAACATTTGGCTTGCGTTTTTCCCATATAATAAATATTCTAATGAAAATGGTTCATTCTATGTTGCAGTTAATAAATTAAGAAGGATAAATTATTATCAGAAAATCATATCCCGTTTAAGCTCGCTGATGGCTTAATCAATTTATTGTTGATCCTAAGAGGGATTTGTCTGTTCCAGCTGTAAGTTTTTTTGATCCTAGTAGTGAATCAATGCGCCCTTTTTGAATTTTCGAACTGATTCTGTGGAAGAATCGGACTTTCTCAGATATTTCTTTTCTTTCACAACCTTAAATATCGCTAGTAGTCCTGATATCGCCAGAAAACCCACTGGAATTATGCATGTGGCTATTCTTTTGAAGGTCAGACTCGTGTCGAATACCGAGGCTGAAGTCACAAAATAGACTATTAGACCACTTGAACACTTATCTAACAAACCATAGACCCCAATTACGATCCCACTACTCTTGACTTTATCGCCTATCAACTCGTACATTAGATCATAGCTTACATTCAATAAAATTGCCTGTGTTATTCCGATCAGCGCCGCAAAAAGAAATACCAAATACTTAGAATCTGGAGTCAGTAGCATCATGAAACATCCAATTAAAAAAGATAACAGCGCTGTTACGGTATAGAGAAATAGGTTTTAATATCGTTTTGCTACTTTCGGAAGGAGAATCGTAGTGATAATTTGGAATATTGTGATAATCAAGGAGTTTATTGTTATGTATACCGGCATTACTGAGCCTTACTGCGAAAAATCGAGAATGTCAACAATAAGAAAGGGAAGGAACGTTCCTTCGACGTTTATATACACTCTACTACTTAGAAAAAATAGAGCGAAAAGGTAAAACGGAGGATGTTTCAGCCATTTTTTGAGCATTGCAAGCTGCTACTAGGGCTTTTTTTCTCCTCTTTAGTCCTATTTTTTACTTATCTATGGAGACTAATGACACACTTGACCTATTCCATCGGTATACATATTTTATTTTACCTTCAACCATTTTTAAACATCCTATCTACTCTATTTTGCTTTTGCACTCAAATCTACTTCCTTGACTTTCACCAAATAAAGAACACAGCAAACAATTCCGACAACACCAAACCCAATCATCATCTCCAAAATCACATTAGTTGCATCCTATTGGAGAGAAAACATGACAGTTCCAATTGCAAGCACTGATAGTGAGCAGAGAAAAGTCCTACTGTTTCGTAAATTGTTTAGCTTGCTTCTATTACTTCTGCTATATGTTATTGTCGGGATTAGTGACATATTTGCGATTTGGACGCATGCCCAACCTAAGTTTGCAAGTAAGTTAGCGATAATGTAATAAAGGTATTGCCAATTGCTTTCTAATTAGCGTCCAAATATTCTGTTGGCATTCAGATAAAGAAGACTGTATCCAATAATAAAAATTAGAAGACCAGCGAGGTACCACGGCGTTCTTTGCCCATATTTCTAACTCCCGAATTTATCACACAAATACCCAAGAAAAGGAGTAATAGCCCCATCGGTCACCTGCCCACTCAAGAATACTGCGGAGGCTGCTGGAGTGTGAACGACTCTTCTGAGAAAAAAGAAGAGATAGTTGAAGTACATGGCTCCTCCCAAGTCATTATAGATATGTCCGAGAGAGAAAAAGAAATATGTTGAGGGTTGAAGGCCATCTTTAACTGGGGTATTTTGAATTTATTATGATGGATTTTCTGATAGGGTCGATGGATTTATGAGGGATTCCATTCTTTATATTTTTACTAAGCAAATGGCAATCAACTTTAGAAAGTATCGATTGACTATTTTATAACCAAATTTTAACGATTCTTCGGGATTATTAATTCATGATCTTTTCAAGCAGGAAAAAATAGCAAGTTAAAATAAATGCTATAAACAGTCGAGTTCAAAACTAGATTAAAAATAAAAGAAAAAAACTGGATGACAACAATATGAAACTAGAGTTTGTACAAACTAAAGCTAATCAGATTCGCCTTAAGGTTGGAGGAATGGAAAAACAAATAGAATTCAGGAAAAGGCAGGTCAGAAATCTCGAGTAAATCACCACAAATATGAAAAAATAGATAATTCACTCACTAAACGCGAATCTTCGGCAAATGCCATGAGTGTGAGGAGCAGTCGGCATCTGATGGAGAGTCTGTAAGTAGGGTTTTTTAGAGCATCTAATAATTTAATGTATAATGGTTTCGCATTTTTTCATCTTCGAATTTAATACTGGGATAAAAAATAATAATGCAAAAGGCAAGTTCGAGAAGAAAGACGGTAAATTGCAAATTAGTTCCCCAGCGTTTGATTGGTGACCAGAGTTGCGATTTTACTATTTCCAATTTTAACAGAACTGAAAGCACGAGGGCGAAAAGGAAAAGTGAGGAGAGCAACCCGTTCATGAACAAAAAGTTGAAGTCCTAAATAGAATAATTAGTCGAGTAGCAGAAAAAATCCACAGACTCTCGCAATTCGAAGGTTAATCAGATCAACTACGACTCGCTGTAGCTTGGGCATAAGAAAAAGAACATTCAGTGTATCCCCATTTTTAGGAAAATAAATTTGCAGAAAAAACAGAGTATCAAATAACTCAGGGAAAGATGGGATAATATGAACGCAAATGATTAAACATAAGTTTTGTTTTTTTAGCACTACTAGCCAATCGAGTAGAGATACAGACTTAGGAGGTAGATTCAGCCTAAGACTGCAAAACACCGCAGAAATACTTATGAAATAAGTCAAAATATTATGATAGATAGGGAGAGAAAAACTATATGTACTGCAAAAAAAACCACGAGAGAACGACTGGTGAACAAAATATATCGAGTTCCTACTGCCCACAATGCAGCAAAAGAGTTTCAGAAATTTCGATATGTGTCATAAAGGAATTGGAAAGATTCGGATAAAAATCAAATACACCTTAGAATTGCGGGTTATAAAGCTCCTTCTTCATAAACAAACAATCCCTACAAACGGCAAACTGCATAATTGTTCACCAATAACGTTCTTCATAGCAAGCTTTCCAAATGAAATGAAATAATGGTATCAATCAATCAAAATTGATCAGTTTTTATGGGTATTTAAAAACTATTGTTCCATGAAATTCATTGTTCTTAATTGAAGTTCCACTCCTTTGTCATAATGTTACTTTATCTATTTGACATTCGGTTTTTTCAGGAGTCCATTCACGACCGATTTGCGCCATAATTTTTCGTACTAGTTGTGCCAAAGCGATAAATTTTCTTTTTGATCATGGTGTTACTTAGTTTGGGATAGTGTAATCTTGTTGACAACTTTAGTGTTGACTTCTAGAGTCAACTTTCGACTTGCTATGGAAAGGTTGACAATTCCCAAATCCAATCTTATATTTTTCCCAATAATAGCTAAATCTGCCATTGCCTTGTTCAAAACAGTCAAACAGTCAAAAACTAACTATTTTGGATATTTTATTTTGGAAGCTACTTAAGTATAGCATACAAACTTTGTGCTTTTTATCTCTTACATACCATAATTAGATACTTATCAATTTTTGCCGATCTTTTGCGAAATTATTGGGGCAGGAAAGGGACTTAAACAGCTTCCCAAAAGGTTAAAACCTTACTTTTATTGCGTTTTAATTTTTACTCGATGGTTCAAAGTCAGTATTGAGACTTTGTTTGGATTTTGCATTGGATTAATTCATGTCTTACACCTCATAAATGATGGAGAAAAGCCCGAAGCCTTCACAATGCAAGCATTTCCATGATTATGTAAACTATTAAAGTAAGAAACTCCTAAACCCGGTGATAACTTCTTGAAATTGGCTTTACAGTTTTTGAATGGAGTCTGAGAAATCTTTGGCAGGCTATGGCTCCGTGGAAAATATTTTGGGGTGAAGTTTATTATGGATTCCAGGGTAATTTTAAGGGTGCCTTATAATCCTATTTTAGGGCTAGTAGAATACCAGGAGTAAACTTGTTTGTTTTTCATAGGAAGTTCTGAGATTTAATTTTTGAGTTCTAACTGTTATCCACTATAAAGTACATTGATACGAAAATCAAAACTATATCACGCATTGTCATCATACTAGTTTAAAAGCTCTTCTACAATTTTTATAGCAATATTCGGGTCTGCTGAAAAGCCTACACTGTTTTGATCTCTGAATTTTTGTAGATTTCCGTATCCTAAAGTGGCCTTTCCCAGCTTTTAGACATTTTTCTTCTCTTTGCACAGAATTCTCCAGTTTTTCCCCCAAAATACCTTTTCAAGAGTATTTTTTAATTCAAAGATCACGGTTTTCTCTTATTTTTAGGGAAATGGGAGTGTTTTGAGTTAGTACCTCTATGAATTGAAGTGAAACTTTCTCTGCCAGAATTTTAGATTATAATAGTCTCTGTTGCCAACTTCAATTATATTTTCCTCAATTCCATTGACAGTAAATTTTCCTGCACTTGTATTTCTCACGTACATCAAGAAAAACTCATACCCATAATAGAGTGCCTCTTTGAGGAAAGAAGTAAAAACACCGAACTCTGCCTTGGCTAGCTCTTTGTTCGGGGCTTTCTAAATTTCCTTGAGCTCTTTGAACTTTCCTTTTTCCCTAATAACCTCGAAAAGATGATGGTAGCATGTGAGATATACATATTCTTTTCGATCAGACTTGGAACAATCGGAACAAGGGATCTGAATCTTTTTAAATTTGTCATTAATAGCAGTTTGGATTTTATAGCAAGTGATGGGATCGATATCATAGGTTTTCTGTTAGATTACATTAGGTTTGAATCTGAAGGCTGGAGCATCCTTTTTCAGGAGACTTTTTACTAAGTCCAGAGTTCTCTTAAGAATCAAAGAGTTTTAGTTCCAATATTAGATAATTTTGACTTTTTCGGTATAGAGATCAAGATTCAACTCTGAAATCTACCCGATGGGTCTGTCAATAACAACGGTTAGCCGACATCGTATTTTTTCTGACTTTTTGACTAACTACTCTAGACTACTTCTTTTCATGACAAGGATTTTCAAGATAAGGGACTCGGCATTCAATATTTCAATAATAGTTTCCCAGTTTTATTGCGTTTTTTTCCTCAAAAATACAAGATGTTATGAAAATCTAGATGCTACCTTCAACACATTTTCTCGTGGATTGTCAACAAAGTGCTAGATTGTTTTGCAGCACTTCTCAAAGTTGAAATCTAGACCGACGAGTACGCTTTGTAACTCGATAATATCGTGTGGCTATTAAAAAATTACAAAGGTCTTTTTGGAGCTTGTCACCAAATTGGTCACGGTGAACGAATTGGAAAACTACATTTCATAGTGAAAGATATCTTTGAGTCTGTAAAAGTTGAATTGCTTCAAAAACGTTCTGTAATTGTCCTGATTGATTTCAAGCTTTCTGGTGTAAATTGATTTGGGCGCCATCGGTCCATCATTATCTTTCTTTTGGAACTTTTATTCGCGCTCTTTTTTCTCTTGCATTTTCTTCAGCATAAATTTCACCTTGGCAATCTAATTAGATTTGCCTATCATTTTTTTACCTTTTATTATTTGCAGGTCGAGGGAAGATTATATGTAAGACTGGAAAAGTTAGGTTTGTTCCACGAGTTATTTGAAGTTGGTTTTATTCAGTAAAATTTAATCTGTTTGAGATTGTATCGGCGCATTGTCACTTCCTGAATTCGCCTTCTCCCGATAAATAACAAATACAAGCCCTTCCTCAATTTTCTCAACAATTTTAATCTCTTTCTAACTTTCCACCTGAGGACTGATGCGGTTCACAATGAAATTGTACAATGAACGATTGTCATGAGCGAAAAAACTCTTTGATTTAATCTCTTTAATCGCTTTTTAGAAATTATCAACATAGTTTTGGATTCGGTTTTAGTCACCGTACAAGGATATAACCTTGGAATTAATCGAGGAATCAAGCTAGTCTGATATGTCTATTCCTACGTCCTAGGGCTTTTTTAGTCGGCTTGCGACAATTTCTAGCATTTCTTATGGGAAGTGTTCCAATTTGAAGGATCGGGTGTAAAAATTACTAATTTGTTAGTACAGCACATCGCTTCGATCAACAAAAACGGCAATCCATTTGGTTTCATTATCGATATTAATAACCATTTTTAAGTCATCATTATTGATGAATCTGAAAAATTGTTCCAATTGCTCTCTACTTTTTATGGAAAGTTGTTTCATCCTTACTCGATTGAGAAACTGGAGGAGAAGTTTTCTATGGTGTTTCTATATCTTTAGTCGATCTTTTTCTAAAATAGTCTGCTCGTATTTTCGGTCAGGATCGTCGATATTGAGATCATGCATGCAGGCTAGCAGCAGAACTTTGTTGCTAGATTGAAGCTAATTCTCAGGCAGTAGTTCATAAGCGATTTTCGGTTAGAATGCTGTGATTTGAGAGTGTTTGAATAGTTGCATTTTTACCAGGTGAAGCCTTGGTGGTTGCAATTG
>JAOWAT010298176.1:0-16130 GCA_028571025.1 Longipedia americana
TAAAGAAAAGAGATAAGCTCCCAAACAGGACGGCGAAGAAGCACCCAAATAAACTCAGGAGCCCAAAAGAGAAGGTAGAAGAAGAGGCAGAGGATAAGCCAGAGAAGGTCAAGATTCTTGAAGATTGTCGCTATTCAATATAAATGTCACTTATTCGGTTCTTAATATCAATAAATAGGTCATTTAAAAAATTATTAGAATATGACTCTACAATTTTCATTTGAACCATGAAAACTTTAAGAGTCTGTCAGCACTGTATCTTTCATCTGGGTTAACTCTAAGCATTCGATTCAAAAGATCTTTGACTGCTTGAGATGTTCCGTCAAGGAGTTGATATTTTCCCTGTTGGATAACTCTGTATAACTATTTCTCATTATTCGCCCTGAAAGGAAACTTGCCATATAGCATAAGATAGAGCAGTACACCTAGAGCCCAAATGTCTGACATTTACCCCGAATAAAGCACTTTCTTAGTTATTTATGGTGACATAAAGGGTGGAGTTCCACAATAATTGCTAAGTTTGACCTTGGCATTCGCACTAAACCCAAAATCGATTAATTTGACATTATTGCTGTCGTCTATTAGAATATTTTCCGGTTTTATGTCTCTGTGGCAGACATCTCTTTAGTGACAGTGTTTGACAGCTTCTAGTATTTGCTTTAAGTAAAATTTCGTTACATTTTCCGTGAGCTTGGTATATTTTCTTAACAGCCCAGCCAAAGACTGCTTTCCTGCGTTTTCCATTACAAGCAGAATTTTTCTCTTGTCTTTGATAACGTGTCGGAGACCAACAACATTTTGATGTTTTATATTGGATAGGTTGGTAATCTACTTCTTGATACTTTCTAGTCTGTACCAGTCCAAATCAGTGACTTTGTTGTAAGTTTTGACTGCATATGATGTATTTGTCTTTCTCTCAATAGCTTCAGAAACGACGGAGAAGCATCCTTTTCCAATGTGGGACTTCATCTTAAAGCCGTCTATTGAGGTATTGGTTAAGAATTTATCAAAATATCCCTATTTCTAGATAAATGTGCTTTGTCTTAGATTCCGAGCGATCTATCTTTGATCTTAGAAGGTTTTCTTTATTGTCTTTTTTTCACTATTACCGTCCTTCAGACTTGTGAGATGAACATTCTGACGGAGAATTTTAGATTCCGATTTCCTCAGGAAAGGATTTTGTGATGCTCTACGATTGAGTTTGACATGAAATTGTTGTCTACTGATAATAATATCTTTTTAGGTTGAGAGTCCTTCTTGTTTAAAATATGTATACCTACTATTTTGTTGCCATTGGAGGCCTGTATCTTTTTCGGATAGAAACTGCAGTTACTGTTTTGATGTAGTGCTCTTCTTTTGATGATTGAGGTTTATAGATTGCTAAGCTGACTTTTTTGCTGAATTCTGTTGGTTGTTGAGTTTAACATTTCAGGCAAGCCCTTCTTTTGATCCTGGTTCATCTATGGGAGTTAAAACTGCTAAATTTCTTTAAGGTGGGTTTCTGGAATGGTTGAGGGTGGTTACTTTTGGCGATTGAAGGCAGTTATGACTCCATTGGCCGTTAAAGAGTCGGTGATTCTGCGAGTGAGAATTGTTAGGTACTATAGAAATCCATGAGATAGCGTTTAATTTTATTGTGCTAATCGAATTGGTACCGAGCTATTATTTCTCGCTTGTTGACAAAAAAAGCAATACAATTCAAAAAAAACTTCAAGACATTCCCCCCTATCGATAAGATGTATCTCATTCTAGAACTCTTACCTCTCATGAATTATAGTTATTGATATTAAAGTATAGTCGTTAAATTAAATATGACATCTCCACTAAGAAACCACAATCAAAACTTGGGTGAGGGATAAAAGAAGATCTAAAAATATATCTTCTCACTGAAAAAACTACTGGGAAAAGGTTCTTATGCAAATGTTTACCTTGGGAGATCCATATAGGACGAGGATTTGAGGGTGGCGGTGAAGGTAATCGACAAAAAGATATTTGCCAACAAGTACAATCTTAAAAACATACAATCCTAAATTGAAATCATGAAGAAGGTCGACCATCCCAACATAGTCCGACTCTACGACATCTATCAGACCACTAATAACATGTACATTGTCACCTAGTTTTGTGAAGAGGGGGATTTGCAGTCCTACCTCAAGAAAAACAGGAAACTGCCTGAGAATGAGGCTGTCAAGTTTCTTAAAAATATTCTCGATGGATTTAAGTATCTCTTGAAAAAAGATATTGTTCACCGTGATTTGAAACCTGCCAATATTTTACTCAGCAAAGCAGTCTGTAAAATTAGTGATTTTGGATTTGCGAGAAGCTTGGAGTTTGGATCAGACACGGTTTTGCAGTCGATTGTTGGAACTCCGCTGTATATGTCCCCGCAAATCCTAAAACATCAAAATTATAGCAATAAATCTGACCTTTGGTCAGTTGGACTGATTTACTACGAACTTTTACACGGGTATACACCGTGGATAGCTTCAAATTAACTCCAACTGATGAATAACATCTTCAATAAACCACTAAAAATCGGGAATCATGTTTCAGATAAGAGTAGCGATTTTATTCGAAAAGCGCTACAGATTAAGGAAGACTAAAGGATGTCGTGGGAGGATGCCTTTGTGCATCGGTTAGTAGGCTAGGAATAAAAAACTGGTGCCTATTCGATATTGAACAGAATAAGATTTGATGAAAATTATAATTTAAACAATCATTGCAGATCAAAGTCGTCAAAAAAAAGAAATGTGACGAATCGATTACCAATTTCCTCTCCAATTTCGCATAATACAACTAACACATCCAAAACACCGAAAAGATTTCAAAGAACAATGACCGGAGTAACGCCTTAAAGAAAATCCCCATTCAGATTAATGTGAAACTTTAAAAGAAAGGAAGTAGCTGCTTGTATTGATTGTATAAAGTCTTTTCTGCTATATAGACGTTATGTTTAAGAAATTACTAGGAAAATATTCGGTTTTTTTTCCTCACACCTACGAATCGACGAAATTGAAAGGCAAATTCATAATCAGGCGTCGATCTGACATTAATTTCAGTTAAATTTTAGCGTTAGAAGCAAGTTTAGCATGTGGATTTTATCCAAAAATATCTTTAGGGCAAGTTCTCGAGCGGAGAGAATTTAAATCTGCTGGGAGGTGATTACCGCTATATAAGATAAAAAAAGGAAAAAATCTGAGCTAACTCTTCGAAGTTGCATTTTCTGAGAAAAACTTTTGATTTCTGATATTTGTGAGGTGACAATATAGAAAAGATATGTTATGAAACCGAATCGTAGATTTTAATTTGGGGGAGATAAAAATCATGCATCTCCAGTAACTTTCTTCATGATGTCAATGAGTTCAGCTCTTCCGATGTTTCCGTTATTGTCCTTATCAAATTACTTGAGAATTGTGTCAATGTCACTAGCTGATAATTCCCTGGCAACTCCCATGTCCTTCAGAGCAGCATTGATGTATTCGGTCACTTAATCTCTGCTCAGAGTCCCATCATTGTTCTTATCATGATTTTTAAAGACTTTGTCCACAGCTTCCTCAACGCTCATCGATTTAGTTTTGATATCAAAATTTAATTATATTTTCGAGACATAAGGTTGCAGTTTAAATGTATGAAAGACTGCAGGATCACTGTAAATATATGGATGATAGGTTCGATTTAGAGTAGTTTCAACTGAGGTGTTCATAAATCAAAGTTTATTTTATTTAACTTATTATCCCTCGTACGTAGGAATTTTAGTTTCATTCGGAGTGTAAGCAAGAATTTGCAAGATTATCAATATGTCAACTGTGAGTTGAATCACCCCGCACATTATAAACTGGAACGGTTGTTACTACCCCCCTTTGAAAATAAAAAAATTACGTATAGGATGAAGTAAAGAGTTTTTGAGAAATCTCCGAAAAACCAAGTACCAATCATAAAAATACTCAATCCTTTCACACTTCTTGTCTTATAATTCGATAGTAGTTGTGGAACGCCGAGTCCTGCCTCTATTGCCATTGAAAAGAACCCAATTGTTTCACCATAAAATGGTATGAATAACAGCTTGGAAACTAGGGTCAGAATGGTCATTCCTGCTGTCAAATATATCAAGAACATAACTATCGAATAAGGATAATTGGTTTACTGTATTGGTCAAACGTTTTCCATTTCCAAAATGATTCATTTTCACCCTTATTTCCGCTACCATCGATTTTAATACAAATTTGAAGGAGGAGAATCTAAGATTAAAATAGTTGGCAAGAGTTACTTGAATTGCGATCAGCAAGAATGACTGAAAAAGAAGCGTTATCGCAAACCCATGAGCCAGCCAGAAAAATATCCTTAGAATATTGGCGATAAGAAGGATAGCACATACGTTGATCGAAAAACTTCCTACTTATTTCGTTTCCTTTATTAGTTTGTATTGGAATAAATATCCTACGACAGGACCAGTTGCAACGGCTACAGTGAGATTATTTCGTTACCTATATCCAGAAAGAAATCAAAGAACATCTTTTTTTTACTCTAGTTGACTTTAAACTTATAACACTACACAATTAAACGAGTTTTACTAATATTTTTTGCTCACATTACTATAAACCGTAATTATTGAGTTTCTTCTATCCCAAACACCAATCATTTGATTAACAAAGTCCCTCCCCCTTGATGAATAATACTTATGCTTGAATTAAGAAGTGAAACAAAAAGTTCAACTAGAAAACAGTTCAAGACCTCAAAAAAAACAACTTTGAAAGATTTAGAGTATGATTCAGTGAGAGATCCTCATTTAACCAGGTTTTTTATAAAAGCTGATAGGATTGCCAAGATGTATCAAGCTGGAAAAGTTAGTTTGACAAGTGGTAAGACCACTGAAAGCGAAAGAGTTACCTGTAAACTACCGGAAACGGCTGCTAACTGCGAAATATAATAATACAAGCGAAATTAATCTGAAAAACATTGCTGTTCAGAGGTACCCTCTCATGCGGGATAAAGGGCCAAGATTTTGCATGTTTCAAGCCTGAGCAGCAACTTGAAAGATCAATATTGCTCGATATCGTTAAAAGTCAAACACCGTTCCAATACTAACGACAAATCGACAAAATAAAATCTAAAAACCGATAAATAGTACTTATAGCATTCTAAATTTAACAAAAATCAAACTTTTGGCAGCTTTTAAGATCGATTATTAGAAAAAAAGAAGTTTCTCGTAAAAAAAAAGTCTCAAAAATTGGGAGGAAAGGCTGATGAAAAGTTCATAGGGAGGCTAAAGGCTAAGGCGAATAAAATTAACAGAAAGATGTTCTTTGCAGAGAAACTCGGAGTCAATCTTTTTCGAGTTTGATCTAAACGGTTTGGGCGTATTATTTTATAGTATCAAAGAGCAGTAGATCAAATATCATTTCCATTTGGGTCTGATATCCCTTGCAGTCGGACATTTTTTTAATTTGTAGTCATCATTGAAGTTTTGGTTAACGAACTATTTATCTTACTTTTCTCTTTTGAATTCGTGCACTTATACATTATCTGGATTTCTTTTCAGTTAGTTTGCCTTCCTTACATATCGACTAGACCTTGGAGTTTTGGGCGGACGAAAAGTCAGCGGTGATTTTTTATCCGCTTACGAATCAAGTTTCGCAAATTTTTGCTTCCTATTTACTCCAGCGATGCTTGTGGGAGAGTTGGGACATATCTAGGTTTTGAAATATTCGTTAGTTGGCTTATTTTTTGAGAAAATCTTTAGATGCGGCGAACGGGAGTGAGAACCGCTTTTTTCCCTGAAAATTTTATTCAGCTATTTAACCCTATGGTAAGGATATCGGCGATTATTCTTTTGTAAGATAGCTTGAGCTTTTTGAATATCTTAATTATAATAGGCTATGCTGCTTTTCAATCCCAGCATTTGTTCTCTGAGGTAGCTAGACGTATTATCCTCCTCCTCAATTCTACTTTTTATTTCCTTGATTTTTTTAGCGTAAGAAATCTACATTTGATACGATTAGGACTCTAGCTCCTACATTTTCTATAGAAGTGCATTGATATCGATTGAAGAAATTGGTTATAAAATATTGGTTTTGTAACTGCTTGAAACTCTTGGATCGTGGCTGCTCTTTGTTTTTTCCGAAACGATGGGCTATTCTGTTGGGTTTTCGGAACGAAAGGCTAGGGAGGAATTTGAATGCATAATTCAGTAGTAAGTATTACATAATAATAGAAAAAAAACTACCGTCGGAAAGCGTTTTCATTGAACTCCAATTTTACACTCTCACAAGAGTAGACAACACACACTATTCTTACAACTAAAAAAACGAGTTTTACAATATTCAAACAAGTATTTCTTTGGAATTACAGATATTAATGTTTTTTTTTTCCCTTTTACTGTACTAATCTTTGCTAAAAGTTTATTTCTTTCATGACATAACATCAAAAAAAATTGAGGATTTGTTTATGGGTTTGGTAAACCTTCATCCAAGATGAAGACTAATATGGCAAGATTTTATTATTTATTTTTTGGGGGGTAAGGAATGACTGTAATTTTGGCAATGTTATTATATTTTTATCGTGGCTTTTCCTAGCGATAAAAAGAGAAAAAAAAGAATGATAAAATTTAACACACGCACTCCGAAAAAATCTTTTTCACAACCCCAACAGCGAAATCGAAAGACCATCGAATAAATTATGATAAGTTCTCCTGCGAAATCCAACTTGCTCCAGTCCTATGTCAAAGACACTGTATTAAAGATGCTGAAATAGCGGAAGAAGGCAAACCTAACCCAATAGGGACCCGAGAGGACCAACATAAACAAAAGTAGATAGCTGATGTCTGATCATAGCGTATAGCTTAAGAATAACAAAATATTCAATCCTCCTACCAGAGGAATCAGGACAAGAAAACGCAAAAAGTCTTTCTCCGATTTAAACCACATCAATATATAACCCTAGCTAATCAACCCTTGCAGTCTTGGTTTTAGGTATTGTGTCAACTAAAATCACCCCGGTAAACTTAAGTCATCCCTAATGTCTAACAACTTTCTGTACTCTATTGTTAATTCAAGTCTGTAACCGTGTAAGATTAGTCCTTTCAAGCTTGAGAAAAGACCGTACACAGCAATGGAATAAGGTTTCAAGGATAATTTTGTTGCTTAAACAGTCAAAGGGAGATATAAAAGAGGAGTCAGTAACTACTTGTAATAGCTTCGTGGAATTAGAAGGAAGAGTTTGGTAGTCAAATCAAAGGTCAAAAAAGATTAGGATATTTAACCTTGGTAGGTATAAAATGTTGAAGTCAACTTTAATCAAGGCTAATGAATAGATAATGGTATTTTTTCCCCCCTTACTATCTACCTCCCAATAGCACTTTATGTTAATCTCTGAGTCACTTTTAAAAATCTTGATTCATATGCTCAAAAAATTGCAAAAATATTTATAAATACTTCCCCTTTTTAGCAAAAGCAGATGATCCGCGACCAGAACGATCCAACAGGTTTAGGGCTATTCTCTAGGTATGGTCGAAACCATGCTTGCAAAAGCACTAAAAATCGACCAAAAACAGCGAATAGTGCGTCACGCAGGGAAAAAGACGAAGCAGTTCATGGCAAATAAAATAAAAAAAATACTGAAAGGAAATCCATGTTCGAACGACAATAGTCCCGCTAGCAGAGAAGGATGAGATATAGGCAGTAAAGCACACCTGCTGTTGGACAATACAATATCATTAACAAAGAACATCCTAAGATGGTCTGGGATATTCTTAAAATATATCACAAAAGTTAAAAGAGTCGAATAAAACACAAGAAGTGCCCTTATTCGTCTGCGATAGCTTCGAGTAAAGTGTAAGAGGGTTTTGACGTGGGTTAAGACCACGGGTAAAATCAAAGAGAAAATGGAGCTTCTTCGAAAATCGAAAAATAACAAAAAGCAAGTAGAATCCAAAACTACCATAAAAGTGCATCTCAAACTCAACCACAACATCATACACTGAACTAAGCAGAAAAATAGACTGAGCATAAGGAAGGATCTTAGCCAGATAAAGTAAATCATGGAAAATAATCGGGAGCGGTACAGCGAAATAAGAGATCCTGCAAATTAAAAACTCATGGATGCATTGATATGTCTAGGATGACAGGAAGGGGCGGAATGTCTCTGAAATATTCGTAAGTTTCTCAAAGCTAAAATCTTGATACTAAGAACTCGATTGAATATATCAAACCCAGAAAAGGGATTAATATTCAATTCGATAAACAACTATCAAGGGAAAAGGTCAACACAAATGATAAGGCAACCCCAAACAACTATACCTACGACTATACCGTTTTAAAACCGAATACCTCGGGAATTTGTAAGTTTAACAGAACCAGTGGGAGGTATCGAAGACCAAAAGCGGAACAAGGGTATCACTCCTATACTCACTATTAATTTGATTAATATGTGTGGAATAGCAACTCAAATGTCTTTCCCAATACAAAAACTCATTTGCTCAATTTTTCCAAGCAGACAAAAAGAAAATCATGATAGAGTTTGTTAGTTTTTTTTTCGGTGAATACCATTTTTTGGGTAACATATAAGAATTTTCTACAAAAATACTCAATGATCAAAGTCACTTATGAGTTGATCTCGAGTTATTTTTTCATATTTAACCTAAAATTTGATCAGGAGACCAACTTTTTTATTGCTTTTCATTGCTATTTTTTTCGTTTGACCGATTCTGGGAGGTTCTAAATCTAACTCGCCAACATTCATATATTACAAACCCTTTGAATAATTTATTGTCAACACTACAGGTTTTTAACAGGGATATTTCAGCGGTAGTGTAAATTCATGATCATTGACTTATCTAGGATGAATGTAATCTGAGGTTTGGTGCTAATCAGATGATTTTAGCTCCAGCCACACTGTTGAAAACTAATGGTCGTGGAAATTCTGAGAAAAGGAGAGTTTTTTTATTCGAACTAAGTACTTGTGAAACCACGATATATGCTTTATACTCTGGGTTTTCAAAAATTTATTCAGTTCTAAATGAAGAAAAATACTGTACTTTTTTATCTCTCTTTATTTTATCTTGGAACCTATCGCTACTTTTTACGGGATATGGCCCTGTGTTTTTGATAAAACTCTTTATGTTTCAACGAACTCACAACTGGCTCGACAAGCAGGATTCTTTTTGCCATTCTCTGGTTTTCTTAGTCAACATCGAAGCTATCCTTTCTGCTAAGATTGTGTTTTTAGTTTTGATAGTATATGTAGTAGGATGCGTCATAATTTTTCTTTTTGAATGAACGAACATTAAACCTGGTCTGCGCATGGAGAGAGTTAACTTGTTGCTATCTTATTTTCATCAGATTTAGGAGATGGTGAGAGTAAAGACGAGTTTAAAGCCAGTTCTGGTACTTCTTCATTAAGAAGAATTTTTTTTTCTATTTTTTTAATCTAATGTGCTCAGTTAAGAATATTCAAAAAAATGTATATGTTTTATTTTGTTCGCCTCCCTATTCACTAACTCTCAAAAAATATTGTAAAAACATATCTATTTTTCGATCAAAATTACTGGGAGAATGCAGTGATCTATCAGATATCTTAGTTAGCTCTTTATATAGCTTTCTTTAATGCCTTGTACGAAGTATGGATATCGAAAGTTTTCTTATACTACTTGTCTCCCCCGAGTAACTAAGCAGCAACTTTATGAAACTAGCCGTATTCGATGCTCTTCGATCCTAAACTGCTCTTCACAGATCCTTGCTAAGACTAATTTTCCAATTTTTCACGCAATTATCCTCTGGATTCGTCGTTAGACATCATTTTTATATCAGAAAGATCATTGTCTATCTGCAGGTTGCTGGAGACGGAGTCTGACAGAGATTCTTTTTTAGATTTTTTGGACTTTTTATTGTCGACTTGCTATGTAACAAACATGGGTTCTTCCCGATCGGATTCTTAAGATTATTGCTAGATATTCTGAATATAAGGAGAAAGGGGGTACATCTGAGTCGGATGAAAAGAAGTCCTCCTATTGTGGGATTTCTATCCCGAAAAGATGATTCTTTTTCCTAAAGATATCATCAGCTGAAATCTTTACCAGCTTTTAAAAGCGAATGGAGGGTTTCTTGGGTTTTTATTTCTTGAGATAGTACGGATTGGCGCTCTAAATGATGACCTATGCCCCTGTTCTAGCATACACCTCCATTTATAGGCCTTTGAACTGGTTGTTTATTGCAAAGGGATTTCCTGTGATATAAAGTTTTTTCAGGGAAATGAAGTTTCTACTACAAATGAGATTGTGTTGATTTTCTACAGCGTTGTAAGAAAAATCTAATTACACAAGAGTCGAAAAGTTACCAGCAACCAACTTTTCGGTATGAATTCCTCGAATATGGTTTCTAGCAACCGATAAGATCTAGAGTCTGGGGAGAGAAGCCAGAGACGCCCAAAAGTTAGACGCTTTATGATCGGATCTAAAATTATTGCCTTCAAGATTGATTTTTCTGAGAACAGTAAAATTATTCATATCAGAAGGCAGTTATTCCAACTCGTTATAACTGAGATCAAGATCCAACAAGCAGGGCAACAGTGACAACTGCGATATAAAACCATACTGCAGGACATTAAATGCCATGTTTAAATATTGCAAACATCCAAATCCTCCTTGCTAAAGGTTAAGTTATTTGATGTTATTGTGTGAGATGTTGATTTTTTATACTGCGGGAAGCTTTCTTAGCATTTCTAGTTGGATATAGTTTTAAGAGCAGTTTAGCTATACCAAGTTGCTGAAATATTATAGATGATCTGCCTAGATGTGGACAATTCGTCTATATGAAATATTTGCACTTATTATTTAACGAGGATGCTAGAAATGCAACATTTTTAGTAGCATAAGACCATCGACATGCTTCTCGGCCATTGCTTACTCTCCTCTTAGTTTTATCTTTTTAATCTTGTAAGGATTTCTTGAGTGGGCCTTCTTCTTTTTGCGTTTCCCTGCTTTTGGTAGCTACATGGGATTCAACAGAACTTTTCCCATTGGTAATGGTCGTTGATCGATGGCAGTGAAGTGGTTATACATCGAAGTTAGTTATATAAAATTTGTTAAAATAAATACGTTCACGAATAGCAAGAAAAACAAAGAACAATTTTTAGTCAAAGTTTATCATTTTGTCTCATTTTAATTGATTTTTGATTTTTTTGATTGAGTGATTTCAATACTCAAACATTTTTTGTTCGATATTAATTTTGTGTTTACTATAAAACTCTTTTAAAAAAATTGAATGGCTTATCCCAGCAACTCTCGATCAAGTAAATATGATTACATAGAGCTCAAAAAAATGTCCTTTTTTGAGCACTATCTTTGCATTATTTCATGATAATTGTAGATTCAAGGTAAAAGGCAGATCGTAAAAAATCTAATTCTCAATCTCCGAAAAATAAATCCGACAGTCGAGGAAGAAGCCGACGTTCCAGATCGCAGGACTAAAAGAAGTCCAATTATCCCAGTTAATAAAGTACTCTACGCATGAATTCTTTTAGTTGCCTGTCTTTACATCGGTAACATTAACAAAAAGGTCAGTCAAGACCAACTTAAGGAAACTTTTAGCAAGTATGGCGAAATGTAGTACTGTTTCATTGTTTTTGAACCTGAGAACAAATACGATAGACATCGCGATCGGAGTCATAAAATTTCGCGCGGATACGGATTTGCAAAATATAACAAATTGTAGGATGCGATAAAAGCCAAGAACTCGCTTGACGGATTTTAATTATTTGGTCAGAGAATATCTGTCGAAGTGAGTCGAAGGAGCAAACCCAGATAATCCACTCCGGGAAGGTACTTGGGAAGAAAGAAGTCGTCTCCACCGAGAGACAGACGCAGAAGGTCATATTCCCGGTCATCAAGCTAATCCTATCGCCACAGAAGATCGGACAGGAAACACAAACGTCACAGCTCTAGATCGAGATCTCCCTATGGAAGAAGAAATTTCAGATCAAAAGACAGAGAATCTCGTGATCGCAAGCATAGGAGAAAGAGGAGCTATTCATATTCTCCAAGGAGATGACATAGAGTGAAACAAATTGATATAACCACCCCACCATCAACATCAACCCAACAAATTCAAACTCAATTCTTTGCAAAATTTCAAACTTCTATCTTTTAATCAAAAAATAAATCTCACTTTCCCCACAAATACAACATTCCTCAACTGATTTCTTATCTCTGCTCACCCCCCTCCTGATTGATCTTTCAAAAATTATTTAGGAAATATCACATTCAATCAACATTGCTATTCTCATTTGTATTAATGTAATTTAAATATTTTGTAGAAACTAAAATTAATTCTTTCACTGTAATCGAAGAAAAAACATCCATGAAAGGCAGAATGATCCTTTTACGCTCAAAAAATGTTGAATGGTTTCTTGTATCTGAGTGTTGAGAATGGTTAAAAAAACATTTTGCTAAAATTTGGATGCTAACTGCCCTAGACATCCAAGTTTAATACACATACACATTTTTTTACAAATTGCATCCGAGAATAAACTACAATCAATCAATCAATGCCTGACTGCAATGATTTTTCTGTCATCAGCAAACTGATTCTCCAACTCTTCCTTAGATTTTCTCCATTATGTCTTCCAATGGGCCTTGAGAAGATAGTAAAATGCACTGACCTGTCCTTCCTCTTCGACTGAACTTAGCTAGTAACAAATCTGAACCAGGGAATACAAATCCTCTTCATTATACTCCACATTTTTTCTGACACGGATTAGAGTTTGCTTTAGTAACTTCAGAATGAATATTGAAACTATGGAACCTCTATCCGTGGATTCCTTCTTATCGATTAAATGAGATTTCTTAGCAGTTAGCATTTAAGTTTCGTGAGCGAATGTACTCTAAGACAGGAATGAAGGTTTTTTAATGATACCCCGACAAGTTTCGGGGAAGAATAGGTTGATGACTGATATAAATTAGTCAATCTTAACAACCATTTCTCTAAACTGTGTATTCGAGCTGACAATGTCTGAATAATAGTTAGCAGACGAAACCAGGTTTCTGCTGATACAGGACTTCATGTACGTAAACACTTTAGCATAGTCATGATTAGCCTCTATTTATAATCTGGATAGAGTGCTTTCGACAACTTTTTTTCCAAAGTGATTAGAAAGAATATTTAAGAAATGATGAGCGACTACAAACCACAGTCCGTAGGCATATTTCGACTCCTAAACCGAACTAATATACTCTTTAACGGAATTTTCGATAAAGTTTTTCTAGGAGCGATGCATTTTATTACCATATCCGGAATTAATCATGCTGTAGGCTTATTCACTGTAATACTGAGTTTAATGACTGACTAGGTATGAAATTGCACGAAGCAGTTATTCTACCTCAGAGTGAACTTCTTCCTGTAAACGATCAATGTTTTAAAATACAGTTTGGTAGTTGTTCTGAAGAAACTCCAAATCATTGAGGATAATTTTGTAATTGGCTGCTAGGTAGTCCTTCAAAGGGTTGAGAAGTTTTTCATGAGTGATTTTCAAAGAATCTTAATGGATGGAAATATTAGCGCTTTACTGTTTAACAGTTAAAATCTGTTTAAGAAATCCCAGCTTCAACCTTCCAAAAAGAAATCTCAACATCATCCGTCCCAACGTCCCAACTCTATCAAACAGCTTTCCTTCCATATCTTTTCGAGTTTTTTCGGTCAATCCTTTTAAAGAGTCCCTGATCCTACTAACAATCAAGTGGTTAACCTGGACAAAAGATTTAATAGAACTACAATACATCGGAACTGCATCAGAATACACACTAAGAATGTGGTTGAATATATCTTTGATGTAATTGTTCACAAGGAGCTAGTTTTATTCCGAGTTGTTAAGCTTTGATAGAATTGCTCCGAGGAACTGAATCTAGAATTAAAATTAGCTCCAAAGACCCTCGTTAAGTTAGGGTATCTGCGCGTTGACAAGTTAGGAAAGAGACTGGTCCACGATTATCTTCTATCCCTTGAACGGAAGTTCGTTGAGTCTGTCTTTCCAGGGAAGGAAATAGCTTCTAAGGACTGAAACTTGATCTTCAGAGACAATTAGCAGTTTCCTGGTGACTTCCCTCAATATTTTGCTGCTTGACTTATTTTTAAATTGGGTTTGCAGACTGCGCAGAATGGTTCTTACTTCGTCGACTTTATTTGCAGATTCCTTGTAAATGGGAGCAATGAGCGATTAATCCCTTAGGGAGTACAGAGTTGCATAGCATGCCTGGTAGGACTGAATGGACTTGTTAAATAAATTAGCAGCCTCTTGTTGAAGTTTTGCTTAGTTCAAGGATCTGTAAAACTGAAGATCTTGTTTTAACAGATTTGGAAAATCACAGAGATTCTTAAGTTTCTGTAGATCTTTGTTGATGGTGTCAAGCTTTTGTATTTCTTTTCTTTTGACAGAAAACTTCCCATCGATTTTCAAGGCTAGTTATGATATTTTTTCCATGGAGTTGTCAAGAACTTTTAACTTGTCATCGACTTGACAGATATTGTTTTTCATTTCACGGACGGTGTCGATGCTGCTGATAAACTTACTGTAGTTTTCAAAGACTAAGGATTGGATTTAGTGGTCGTGGATTTTGATTTCTTATTCGATTTCATTGCTTTTCTTTATCAGATCTTTTATGGAGTTGTTCTTCACCATTGTCAGAATATATCTTTTTGGATCGAAGTTGGAGGAATCCATGTCCATTTCGTACATCTTTTTCTCGTTTTTTTGAAAATTAAAGGGTTCAGATTTTAAGTTTAATATATAAATGAATGGATTTAATTAAATATCAATGGGGAGGAATATTCAACTAAGAATGGCAAGTTTTTTAAACATAAAAAATATTGGATAAAGAATATGTTTTTCTTTTGAATCTAGACTTTACAACGTGTACTCATAATAAAGAAAGGTAATTTTTTTAATTAGTTATAGGGTTTTAGAAGTTAATGGAATATGGTTTCTTTTTCCCCCTTATAATGAAAAAAAATTGAAATTCTTTAAAAATTGCATTTTTAGAAACTCAAACCCTTGTAAAGTTGTTACTATGTTTACTCACTAGCTTAAAGAGTAGAAAGTGCCAGCATTCTGTTCTAACTTTCTTTATGTGACTAATTTTCCGAATAGCTGGAACAAAGCCGATCTTTAAAAATTGATGAAGTAATATGGCAGCGTGGTAAGCTTGGATGTGATAAAAAGACAGGACAACACTCAGTTTGCATTTGTGTCATTTGACGATATGAGAGACGCAGTTTAGGCGAAGGAGCAACTCCATCAGAAACGGTTTAAAAACCTAAGAATCAAAGTTGAGTTTAAAAACAAGAAAATGCATCAAATCGGTCCTACCAACTAGCAAGACAACAAAAAGATAAATCCAGCATCTGCCTGTAATAAAGAAAATCAGACCAGGGAAATATAACATCCAAATGTTAACGATGGAGACAGCTAATTTGCTGCGATATACTCTTCAGATCGAAAAAACTCTAAATTTTGCAATTAAATTCCTCAATAATGCGACCTGAATGTTGCCAATGGAAGCCTCGTCAAAATGGGGATCGAAGGAGTCACAAAAAGATAATTTAACTAAAGCATTGAGCGCAAGTAGACGTTAAGTAGGAGGCAAAATTAGCGACTTAGAGACATTAGTAGTTATAGTCGTAAAGAAGAACAGAAGAAAAATAGGGAGAATTATAGGCGTAAGTAGCACAGAGGGAAATTCAATTAGAGAGGCAAACAGGAGTCAAGGGAGAAATAAGATTACAGGTATAGAAATAGAAGAGAGTAGGAGTAAAGCAGCTCTAAGTATGGTTCTGAACATCGAAGACAGCGTTATTATCGAGATTATGACGATAACAACAGAAAATATCGAAGAAACAATGAGCATGGAGACAAATACAGAGACGAGCACAGAGATGAAAAAAGCAGAGAATACATAAGAAACGACGGGTATCAAAACAATCGATATTATCATGATAGAAGAAAATGTTCATAATATTCCTATGAAAGATCTCGAGAAAGATCTCGAGAAAGATCTCGAGAAAGATCTCGAGAAAGATCTCGAGAAAGATCTCGAGAAAGATCTAGATCTGGATAAAAACTTCGACATAAACATAAAGGAAACTATG
>JAOWAT010298287.1:0-16128 GCA_028571025.1 Longipedia americana
TGTCTAAAATAGGAATCAGAATCGTACGAAAAACCGATAGCTTTAACCTTTTAAAAATTACCGTGTTTTCTTAAATCCAGTAATAAAATGGGATTTATATTTTTCTGATATAAAGTCTTAAAAAGTTTAAAAATAGGGCTTCTATATCATCTGATACAAATAAGGTCAAGTTCTGAAAGGTAAAAAAAACGGAAATTCCATTTAAAGAAAACTGAAGAGCGGTAGTGAAGGATCATAGCTGAATATCAACTAAACTTTGACTCCTTTATAGAGAGAGTTCTTTTAAGCTAGTTTCTGTTCGGAGGAGAGGTTTCATCTATTGTGAACCTTCCATAAATATTTCAGGATTTTGATCTATAAACTCATTTTTGTCGGTTTCAAAATGAACAGTTTTGGTAACACTTGACTTCTTTGATTTGATTTTTTATCGTTTCTTTTTAGATGTATTAATTAAGGTATTTCTGATTGTATCATCCATAAGTTTCTGGTCTTATTTGCTGAGAGTCGGTAAAATTTATTTATGGGCAGTGATGAACCTCTTCTGGTTTCTTTCCTTCACTGTCATCTTTCGGTTGGATTGCATGAAAAATTCAAAGATTTTAAGCAGTATGATAAAGTAAACCAGCAGCAATGCAATCAATGTGACTGAATCTTGCGGCTTCAGGAGACGCATCAGCCAGTGTAATTATTTTCCCATGTGAGTCGGAACGATACTATTGTAATTAATATTGCTATATTTATGTCATTTTTGCATACTGTCTTGAATTCGATAATCCATTTATAATTCATTCATATAATTGACTAAAAATTTCTAAATAAGTCCTTTCCATACTTGTAATATGAACCCTTTCCGAACGCCGTCTATCAACCAAGACTCAAACAGAAAGAGTCTCTAACATCAAGATTTTATCGACCAACTCACGGAATTTCGAACGAGCGCGAAGAAAAGACCCTCTTTGGGCGTAAAAAAATATTGCTATGCGTGTCTTGAGATCAGCGACGACTTGCAGACTTTCCCTTGTGGACATGTTTTGTGCAAAAGTTGTGATATATAACCGTAGATAACGCGTCGATGCCCATTGTGCATGAGGAAAAGTACTCGCATTTCATCAGCAAGTAGCTAGCTCTTAGTTATTGATGAGGGGGAATGATACGACCGGCTGGAAATGTCACCGAGAGCGTGATAAGAATGTTTTTTTTTGAAAATGGTTAAAAATGAATGTATAACAGAAATATCACTTTTCCCTCTTAATGCTGAAGTATGCCAAGTCATGCATGTATTGCCTGTACACATTGTCGGGAAGGTTGTCTTCGACTTCTTTCCAAGCGTGATCTATTAACTCATGCATTTTATTTTTGGCATAAGCAAGACTTCCGGCGTCTTCCATCATTGAAATCGCCTCTTTAATTTACTTTTCGTCATCGGTTTTCTTCTTGAGAATTTCTATCATTCTGTCCCTTCTACTGGGATCAACTTCTCCAAGGAAATGCAGAACCATGAGAGTAAGTTTGCCCTGAGTGATAACAGAAAAAATACCTCGTGAATATCTTCACCATTGAAACCTTTAGAAGCTGCCAATAGTCCTCCTTCCAAATTGAGTAAATCATCTTGGATTTGGAAGGCAACTCCCATAGTTTACGCAAATCTAGACAGAATTTTGCTTTCGTCGTCGGATAAACCCAAGTATAGGCAAGTGAGTCTTGCTGATAACCTGGCAAGAACTCCTGTTTTGTGGGAAGTCATTTGAAGGTAGTCATTTTCAGAGGGATAGTGTCCGTTCAGCTTGTCGACGTTATGCCAAAGAATGTCCCATCCTTGTCCGAGATGCAAGTTGGTCATTTCTTAGACATAGATCTGTCCCATTTTTATAACCTGTTCTGGTGTGAATTTTCCGTTTTTAAGCAAATACAGGAGAGGTGCGAAGTACATGAAGTTACCGGCATTGACACTGATATCCATTCCGTAAATGAGATGAACGCAATCCTTTCCCCTTCTTTGTACACTAAATAAATGTCAGTCATACCTAGAGTCCTCGATGTCATCCACAATTAAAGTACCGTTATGAATAATTTAGCAAAGAGCAGCGATGTCGTATACTTCTTCTCTCTTGTGCCCATACAGTTCTGAAATTAGCATGCATAGAATGGGTCGCCATCTTTTTCCACCTCTGTCGAGCAAGTCCCAAATTGGTTCTGACAGGCTTTTCGTTAAACTTGAAAGATGGCTCTGCTTTTTTCGATAGTACAGGTTTGAAGCAAGAGCTTCAAGATCTGCTTCGGATTCGAACTTTCTCGGGATAATCCTTTCGAGATGTTTTGAATTATTGAACTACGTAGAATATTTTTTGATCAACTCTGTGATGTCCATTTTGACTTATTACTAATCCTCAAGCTTTATCACTTGCTTTTTGTTCCTACTGTCGATGTAGTACTTTGTGCCTGCGAGAACAGCTCCTACGATTGCCAAACCCACGCAAGTTTTGACTTAAATTTTTTCCATAAAAATAATAATTGTTGTACTTAATCAGAATTTTCATTTAAAATTCTTAAATTAAACAATAAGTGATCCTTCAGCAATGCTAGCAGATATTTTAATAACGCAAAAAATTGCTCCAAGGGTGATTAAAGTCAATTGGAACGATAAAGTTTACTCTAATATTAATTTGAAATTTCCTGCCGTTGACGATTTTTTTAACTTGGTCAATTGTAATTTTTAGAATGTTGAATGCAAAATGGTTAGTATTTGTATATCGTCTTATTTTCAGATCAGTGTCATATTCGATGGGGATAGGGTATTTCCTCCACTGCATAGTATTTCATAAAAAATAAAAAAATATTATTAAGTGTGCAGCCTCAAATCAGATCATTCTCAGTTTAAAAATCCCATTTTTGGGCTCAATTTTAAAAATTGTTCAGTGATAGCGACCAGGATGATGTAAATGTCGATTTTTTTCTGTTTCGCTCCCACGATTTTTAACTTCGCCCAGAAGAGCTAACGCCTTTTTTTTTATACTTTACATGTTTCGGGGTTACCCCCTTTATGTGTAAAAGGCTCTTTTGTTTCCATATAGTTCTTGTTTCTAAAGTTGGGGTGAATTTCCAATTTGTCGATGACCAGAGTATATATTATTACTTTGGTAGTTGTTATCTTTGCTTTTGGTTTAGTAAGTTTCCTATTATAGGTACACATTTTTCTTGAAGCTTTCCATTCTTTGCTGATAGGTGCCATCACGTGTTATATGCGTCTCATTTTTGTATTTCTCTCCGTAACGATCGGTTTTTTGCTCCTAAAATTTGAATATTTCGGGTTTTTTTGGGGAAAAGTAGTGTTTAGCAAACATTATTTAAGGTTTAGTTAGATCTACTCTGGAAGGTGGGCTAGCTTCGGAATATTTTCTGTTTTAAATGATATCTATCGGTTTCACAATATTTTTTTGAACAATTTTCCTTTAGTTTTTAGCATTTTTCTATGGTGGACAGTCAATAGGCATGATGACTATTGAAGATTTGGGAGGACTTTTTTTAATTTGATTGATGCTGTCAAAATGTGCACGATTTTTGTTTCCTCCAGTTTTTTGAATGGCTTTACTGTAAATTTTGAAGGCTTCTTAAACATCCACATCGTCAAAATCGCAAATTAAATGATCCAAGTTTTCCTCGTTCTGGCAATCTTTTTTGAACAGCATTGAATGTTTGTGCGACTGATTTGAGACAGATTTGCTGTTTTAATAGATTTAATAGATGGAATCATCATTTTCGAGTTTATCCAGCGAAATTATAAGCTGGTTTTTTCTTTCGTATTAGGATTTGGAGACGTCGGACGGAATGGTTTTTAAAAAGACGGAAGAATCGAATTAAACGGGCGTGGTTGATTATTTTGATGAGGAGTAATCTGATGAATCCTACATGGCAACCATTTTTTTCATTCTGCGTATTCTTTTCATGAAGGTTTTCTTGGTGTTTGTAACGACCATCGTCGGATACTCGTACAGCATTACCAGATTTTATTCGTAAAACTCTTTGTTATTATAGATTCTACATGTCAGCATCCGTATCCTTTATACGATTTCGTTTCTGTGCGAGTTGTTCTTGAAGAAGTAGTATCGTTTTAGATATTAGTTTCTATCTATTAGAACTCCCACGTCTTTGAAATCAATAGTTGACATCTTTTTTGTGTAGTCATAGAGAATTTCATTGATTGGTTTGACTAGGAAAAAGTTGAAATCGTTATCATGCTTCTTATTCAATCTTTTGATAACTGGCTATCGTTAAAAGTCTCTTACTTATATGTCTGTAGTTCATTATCTGTCCTTTTTGTTTTAATTTTTTTAATTAGAAATTGGAGTTATATTGCGATTTACAAATCTTTGAATCCTGATTCTGAGAGTGAAGTAAGTTTAAAGGAGTCTCAAAAATCAAATTTTAGTCTCAACAGCACCAAAACCTTTTCCTTTTTGGTTACTATTTCTCCAGTTCTACCTTTCCTTTACCTAGATTTTCCTACCCATAGGAGGTCTTTTGAATAGCAAACGGTTTTTCGGTTTCCGGTTCATTATCGGTCTCGGATTGGTTTGTTGACTGAGATTTATTTCGACTATTCATAGCGGATTTGTTCATTTCATTGATATGGTCAAGAACAGAGACAAATATTTCATCGATGTTGCTTCCTGATTTGGCAGAAACGGAATGAAATGGCATTTTGTGTTTCTACATGAGTTTTTCTAACCTTTTTTTATCAAATTTCCTGTATACTGAATGAAAATACATTTATAAATCCGATTTATTACCGCAGATTATACTTATAGTCTTCTATCCTCTGTTTTATTTGAACATTTCAATCCAGTGTTAGATATTCTACAAAGTCAAAGGGTCTATATCAGACAAGACTTACTGTTGACATCGAAAATGAATACGGCGCAGATCGCGTCTTTCAAATAGGTGGGTATGAGACTACGGAATCTTTCTTGCCCCGCAGTGTCCCATAATTGAAGTCTGCACGTTGTTCCTTTGTGACTCATGTTTTTGCCTACAAAATCTATTCCAATGGTTGGCTATGTTATTTGATCATAATACATTTTCTTTATCTTCGAATTTGTTATTCACAAACCTTTCGATGATGCAAGTCTTACCTGTCCCGGTATCACCGAGAAAAACTATTTTATAAGTTCTCTTCCCCAAAGTAGAACTGGTTATTGACGTGCTCATCTCTTTTTTTTGATTGTCTTCCGTACAATTAATAATGCAAAAATTATTGTAAAATCCAAATAACACTGTGATAATGCTCCGAAATGATGCTATAACTTATTCAGGTGAGGAATCATATGGATCCAAACTATTCCACCCACTTTAAATATTTTTTGGTTTAAAGTCCGGGTGATTTTTTCGTCGTTTTGACTGCTTCTTCTAAATCTTTCATGCTGACGGGGTCTGGTTTAATCTCATCGTCGTGTTTGGATTTTTTGAACTTGTTGTGTTGAGCTGCCTCTTTTACCTCAATTTCTTCCAACTGCTAGAGTAGTTTTCTGAGTGGTTTCATTGCTGCTTCCTTACAAACCAATTTGATATCTGACCCGGAATATCCCTCAAGAGATTTCGCAACTGCTTCATAATCGAGATTCTAGGCATTTACACCCTCCGGCAAATGCATTTTTAGCATTGCTTCTCTTGCACCCAAGCATGGTAAATCAACTAAGATCTAAAGTTAAAGGATGTATACTCTTTTTTCCAGTCTTCTCAACATTGCAATATCAAGATCCCAAGGTAAATTACTAGCCGCCAGTAGAAATACTCTTTCATTCTTTTTGATGACACCGTCCATTTGTATCAACAATTACGTTTTCATTCTCCTTCCCCCCTCATGCTCTCCTGAATAAGAATTTAGCTACCTCCACCAGAGCTTCCTCTTTGACTCATAATGCTGTCAATTTCATCGATAAAGATCGTGCTCGGTTGATACCATCTTGCGAGTTAAAACAAAACTCTGATAAGTTTTTCACTCTATCCCCTCCATTTTGAAACAACAGAGGATGCTGATATGTTGAAAAAAGTTGTTTTGCACTGTGTTGCTACTGACTTTGCCAACATCGTTTTACCAGTTCCGGGAGGTCCAAATAGCAAAACGCCTTTCCAAGGTTATAACAGTCCCGTGAACAGTTTTTGATATTTAAGCGGAAGGAGAACCGCCTATTTTAGCAATCTTTTCGCATCTTATAGTCCGACAATGTCCGAAAATTTAACATTTGGATTCTCTACCAAGATATCTCTTTGTAGGTAAGCTGCAAGTTCTCTATATTCTGGGACTGAGGAATAGTCTGGAATCCCTTTCAGAGCCCTGACATCGAACAGTTATTCATTTTAGTCCTCTTTTTTCTTTTCAGATTTACCGTTCTATTTCGAGACAAAAATGTACCACACTGCTGCCCTGAATTTCCATACCTTAGGCCTTTTGCTCTAGACTCCTCTCAGATTTCTATGGTTTTTAAGCCATGGACTATTTTTTCTTCATATTTGCTAGGTAAAAGGTCGAATACGTTTCAATGGGTAGGATGAGTTTGGCTAGTTTCCTCCTTTGTTGATTGAATTGGTGGCCTGTTTGGTTTTTAGAGCCATTTTTTTGAGTTGTTCGATACTGGCTTTATTACAACAATGTTACAGGGATCTTGAGTTGGTCTACACAATTTTGGTGGTTTTCCGAATTTCATCTAGTGGAAGGCCTCAAATTCCTTGACAACCATGAGCAAATTGATATTGTCGGCCGTGTCCCATTTTTCCAAACTGATGTTCGTTTACTAGCTGATCTTGGTGGCTGAGTCGAGATATCCCAGTTCCAGCAAGTATTTTTGAATCAAGACTATGATATTCCTTCTCCTTTCACTGTCTCTTTTTTACTCACTCATCCTTGATTCAGTTTCTGCGTGATATCAAGTGGTACCTGCTTTCATTTTAGTGAGCGACATCCTTTCTCCCCTATTGCAATAGGATAATTTAACAGAGTTATAGCGATTTAAAATTAAAGGTACACAGAGATTTTATTTATAATCATGTTGGATTGCCATTTCCCTCTTTTTATTCAGATCAAAATGTTGTTGCAAACGTAAATACTTGCTTGAGCCCTCCTATCCTTATCAGGAATATCGTCGACTCTCACTGATTATTCGCACTGCTACATCAAGGTAATCCCTCTATGGAAAACGCGTGGGTTTTCCGACTCCTTATCCTATACTAGGACCATATAGATTAGGTATCCACGGTAGGACCCCAAATATTCTTAAGTATTGATTTCGATTTGATCTTTCCTTGTGATACTTGTGATGTTCGGGAACATGCTTATTGTGTCTCTCTAAACCTGTGTGAGTTTTTCGAGTTCTTCTATTGTAATACTTCGAATTTTTTGAGCAGACTTTTTCGACTCGGAAATAATCTTTTCGATTTCTTCGATTTTTTAAAAATTGCTTTTGATGCAGGAATGGATTGATTTCCTCTGCTACTTCATTTTGGTAACAAATGAGGCATGAACTTCCTGAAGTTTTTTATCGGATTTAAGAACACCTTCAAAATCAATTAACTTGGGTTTTTTGCCACTGATGTACTAGTTTTCTTTTTCTTTTCTTATTTTCACTCCTGAGTATCTGAGTTCTTTCTCTTCGTCAGTCAAAAAAAGTCTATTTTTCTTCTAGGCTGAGAGATAATCATCCGAATCTGAGTATTTTTCACTCATCATGACTCTTTTTTTTACTCGTGAAGTCGATATGACCTTTTTCTGAGATAAATTTTTCTTGTGGAATTCCTGATCAACTATTTCTGCGGTTTGTTAGTCTTCAATGTCAAGCTTAGAAGATATTCTTATGCTTTTTCTACCGCTTCCGGCTGAAAATTTTTTCAAAGACTACACAGTCTAAACCTTAAAAAACTAATTGAACTGTTATCTATTCTTAGAAACTTTGTCTTTGTAAGTCTCGTATATATCATTTTTGAAAACCTTATGATTGACGTAGTTGCCTTCGACAGAACTTAAAAAGAGTTAGCAGTATTTTTTCATAAAGAGGCCATCTTCTAATAAGCGATCTCCAATTTCCTGATTTTTCCTTCTCTCTTCGAGTTTATTTTTAGTATTGCCGCTAGCAGTAATTCGAATTGGTTTGTTGGAAAGATAATTCAAGTATTTGTGGGTTGTTGCTTTGAAAGAGTGAAATGAAGGGCAGTTAAGTAAACTTTTGAATATTGAATCATAGTTTACTGTTTTTTCACTTTTTGATAGACTCACGGTGATTGATTTTTTTGATGGCTGAGAAACAGGTACGCTAGTTAAAGTTTTTCTTCTTCGTTGAGAAGCAACTGTCGGACGAAGGAATGATTTAGACTAATTACTGTTCTTAGTCTCTCCGAGGGGATTTTTCATATTTGAATATTGTAAACAATTTTTTTGAACTAAAAGAGTAAATTTTTACTGCTATAACACTAGGAAAGTGGTTGAAATATTAATTAAAAAAAGAATATATAAAATTAATTTTTAATTTCAATCCGTAACCACATGGGAAAGAAGCACGGTACTCTCGCAAAGGCTGGAAAAGTCAGAAAGCAAACTCCAAAAGTAGCTAAAGCTGAGAAGAAGAGACCCGCTACAGGAAGAGCATTGAAGCGTATTCAATATAAGAAAAGATTCGCTGTTCTCGCTCCTGGACAAAAGAGGAGAAGTCCCAACTGGAATGCCGGAAAACCAGAAGTTCCCAAGAAGTGATATAGCTGAAAACTCTAATCTATTTCATTCACAATCTCTTCCTTAACCTATTGACTTTTGTTTTGTTTTTTCGACACTCTTTGATAAATAATCGATCATAAATTCTAGAGCTCCACGAGATAAATCCGAAACATATTATTTACATGTTGAATGGGAGAGTTGCCGAATAAATGATAAAAAAAGAGTAAGAGCACAGTTGAAAGAGCAAGTCTTCTTCTTAGTAATATTTAATTAATTAAAATAAATATCAATTTTTTATAAACCATAATTTGTGAGTTGGTAACATATGAAGGTACATTTGTCATTAACTTCAGTTCAGTATCTCCTATCCCTCCCACGGAACAACCAAGTCCTTCGATATCGACGATGACAACAAATGCAGAATCTTCTACGAACGGAGAATGGGACATGAAGTCGAAGCTGATATGCTCGGAGAATAGTTCAAAGGATATGTCTTCAAGATCGTCGGAGGCTTCGACGAGGATGGATTCGCAATGAAACAAGGAGTCTTTTCCAACGGTAGAATCAGACTTCTCCTCTCCCCAGGCACTAAGGGATATAGAGCAACCAGAAAAGGAGAGCGAAAAAGAAAATCCGTCAGAGGATGCATCGTCGGCCCAGATATCAAAATGCTCTCTTTGGTTCTTGTCAAGAAAGGTGACAATGAACTTCCCGGTCTAACTGACGCCACTGTTCCCAGGAGACTCGGTCCCAAGAAAGCCTCAGGAATCAGAAAACTCTACGGCATTGCAAAGAAAGAAGGAGAAAAGACCTCCATTACAAACGCCCTCATCACCAAAAATGTCATCAGAAGAACGTTTAAAAGTAAAGCTAATGCAGAGAAAAACAGGCACAAAGCCCCAAAGATCCAAAGGTTGATCACTCCCGAAAGACTCAGAAGAAAGAAAGTTGCTAACGAAAAAAAAATTACCAAATGGAGAGCTACTCTCAAGGCAACCGAAGAGTATCAAAAGCTTTATGATGAGTGGATTGTGAAAAAGAAAGCTGCCATCCATGAGGCTAAAAAAGCTGAAAAAGCTGAGAAGAACGAGAAAACCGAGAAAAAAGAGGAGCCTAAAGAGGTCAAGAAGACTGATAAAGCTAAAGTCGATAAACCCAAGACTGACAAGCCCAAGGTCGAGAAAAAGGATACTAAGGATGCCAAAAAGACAGTCACTCAAAAGGAAAAGAAACCATAAACTAAACCCGCTGCTAAAGATGCTAAGAAGGACAAGAAAGACGGGAAAAAATGATTTTATTTGGTCCTTGTTTAATCTATCAATAAATATTCCGTGAAAAAAATTATTACAGCTTTGAAAAATGATATCTATCTCGTGCAAAAACAAAAAACAGTTTGATAAACTTTGAAAAGATCAGAGAGATTAACACAGCACGGAATCCCAATAGCAAATAGCTATATTCTGCAGCAGAATAAATTGAGGAACAAAAAATTGTCACTAAAAAGACGGAGTTCTCGCAAAAGAAAGCGAAAATATAAATTCTACCATTGCCAGAGTACTGAGCAAAAAAAACTGAGGAAAAAAGTATCTTAAAACGGAAAAAATAGAGAAAAGAATAATTTGGAGAAAGCACACGGAAAATACTTGTTAGTCTGTTTGTACTGTGAATATTATTAATCACCTTTGAAAGATTTTTTGAGATGATCGAGGAAAGAGAATAATAATAGCAAAGGAGACTGTAAGATATTCGTAACAGAGTGAGGCATGAAGAACTTGATCCAGTTTACAAGCCAAAATCTCAGACTGATGATACCTTTCTGCTGGGTTGTCTAAAAAATCACTTTGTATTTTACAATCTTTCAGAAGCAGAACTCAGCAATGTGAGAGATCATATGTGGTGGAGTTAAATCCCGTCAGGACTCACAGTTTTCAAACAGGGAACTCCGGGAACATGTTTCTTCATCATTGCATCTGGGGTTGTGGACATTTAGGTCGACGGTGAAATTATAAAGACTTTAAAGGCAGGTGATGGGTTTGGATAGCTTGCACTTTTGTATTAGATTGACCGTCCCAGCACAGTTGCAGTGAAATAAAATTGTGGACTTTGGGTTTTAGACAAAGTGAGTTTCCGGTAAAGTGTTGAGGAAATCGTGATTAAATAATTCGAATAGAGTCAAAAATATCTCTAAGGTCTTTCTTTCTATCAGTTCCTGACAAATCGACAGAAATAAAAAGTGGCATCTTCCTTCATTACGTTGAAATATTACAAAGGTCAGAATATCATTGAAGAAGGCGATCCCGGCTCTGCCTTTTACATTATCAAGAACGGAACTGCATCTCTTGTTCAGGGAAATATTGAGGAGAGAAAGATCTACCGTGGGTAGAGTTTTGGTGTTAACTCGTTGTACTACAATACGATGAGAAGGATGACAGTTAGGGCAGATGATTAGGTCACTTGCCAAGTTTTAGGCAGATAAACTCTTGCAAAGATCATTGGGCCTGATGTCTACAGGGATACCATGTTCAGAAATTTTGTTAAATTCACTCTTCAAAAGAACAAATAGCTGTTCGTTTTAATCAAGAAGAATGAGGAAAAAGCGTTCGAAGGCATGAAAACCCGTTACTACAAGACAAACTAAGTAGTTTTCAGGAAGGGTTCTATTGTTCATAAGCTCATAGTAATTATCTAAGGAAAAATCAAAAAATTTAGGAGCGCTAACTTTCTAGCCCAAGCAGGTCAGACTTGGGGGTAAAACTACCTTCATAATGGGTCTTAAACTCGACTTTAAGATGATATTATCACCTAGACAGAGAGTGTGCTTATATAACTCAGTTTGGATAATCTTAGAAACATTTTCGGAGAGGCGTAAATAGAAAGAAAGCCAGAACAGAGAAAAATTGTCTGGTAAAAAGCGCATCCTCGGGAAATTGCGTACATAGGGAAGATGTAGAATGATGGACTTGCTTCTTTACACTTCTTGAAAATCGGATAGAAGAGAATGATTGGAAAAGTCTACAGTTTAGTGTAAGCTCAGAAAGAAAATGCTTTTGAGTTACTAAAAAATCAAATAAAAGTGATAGAGCACGTTCAGCATCCATTCCTACCGATGTTTCAACAAACGTTCTAATAGCACCAGCACCTAATCACACTTTCTTAGTATATTTACGGTCAATCTCTCTACGACGTGATCAGAGAAATTGGACTTCTCAGCACAACTGATGGCCAATTTTACGCAGCCTCATTAATTTTGTTACTTGAATATCTTTCGAGGTAAGAGATAGTGGTAAGAGATTTAAAACCCGATAATTTCATTGTGGATGAGAAAGGATACCTAAATTTGATCTCATTGGGTTCTGCGAAAAGCTTGCATAAGATTCATAAAACATCAACCATTGTAGGAACTCCACATTACATGGCTCCGTAAGTTGTTCTTGGAAAATAATACAATTAAACTGTAGATCTGTGGGCAGTTGGAGTGATGCTCTATTAGTTTATGGCAGGATAACTCCCATTCGGGTCTTTGAGCTAAAATCCCTATTAAATATACGAAGAAATCATTCAAGGCGATGTTGGATTCCCAAGAAATTTCAAAGACAGAAGAGCTAAGAAATTAATATAAACAATGTTGAGTCTGAATTCCGAGGCTAGGCATAATGGTTCTTTCAACAACCTCAAAAACAATAGTTGGTTCTAAGCCATTGACTGGGTAATTCTTTTCTTAACTTAGGACAATCTTTATGAAAAGCGTTGTTAAACTCCTTTCAAGCCGATCAAAATCAAGCCAGTTCCGCAAAGTGGAAAAACCATGAATTTTGAGGAATTTTGTGCCACACTAAAATGAATAGTTAAAATTTATCTAGATAATCAAAAAAATGTTTTTGAATCAGACTTCGAATTAAAATTTGGACTTAGCCCACTACTAAAGTGTTCCTTCCATTTTTTGTCTAACTTTCTCCCAAATATATTTTTTGGTCAGTTCTTTTTTTCCCTTCGTTCCCTTAACAGTGATATGTTATCCGTTGTTTAACAGATATACGACGATTTTCCAAGGGCCACACTAGAATTTACCAATTTATTGGGGTTTGCCTTTAATTTTCTAACGCATGACATTGATGTCGGTAAAGTACTTCTGGACAAAAGTTTTTCTGTCATCCAATATCCCGGTTATTTAGGACTGAGTGGATAAAAAAACTGATTTCCTTCCTGGAGAATCGGGGCCTATGTTTGGCAAAGATAAAGGTTTAAATTCTACTGATACAGCCTATTTTTCCATCGGTTCGTCATCAACTTTCTTTTCACTCCCTTTCTGCATGATTTTTCTGATCTTTTCGTATAGCATTCTGTTGCTTTTTTCAATTTCTGTATTTTTTTACTAAAGCAGCCGATGTTTACGACTTCTTTTTGCATGGGGATTATAATAACCGTGGGGGTTGGATTCTGCTTTTTGTTGGTTATGATGAGGCATAGGAAGCTCAATTGGGTTGTAGAGATCGAGTTTGCGCTGTTAATTTTGAAATATTGTTGGAGTGAGAGAGTGCGTGATCCCTCGGTGTTTTCGGATCACATGATTTCTCATTTTATATTACTTAGTAAAGTCAATAACATAACATTTAAGTTTATTGTAACCGAAACAAATTACACTCTACAATTTTTTTGCGAAGTTTTTACAGTCTAGTCTAGAAACAGGAAGATAACAGATGAGAATGCCTCTTTCAGTGGCGGCCACTAAAAAATCCGTAAAAAAAGAGAGCATATCTGTCCGAAATAAAATCAACGAATTTTATGGGTATTTTTTTGACTCAAATTCAGAACTTATCGCTAACTTGGATTTAGCAATTATTCAGGACTGTCTTTTTCCGCTTGAAATTCCTGTTGAAAAAGAGGACATGAAGCGGTGTCAATTTTCCATGGGTTTTGAAACAAAAAAAAGTGAATCTTTGAGACACCATACAAAAGGATAGCTCCGATCCTGAAAGAGCCTAATGCTGAAACGGAAAATATCGAACAAAGTGAGTACGAAGAAGTGATTCAAGAACTCAGCAAAAAAAGTAAGATCTAGGAGGTGAAAAATATGTTGCCATAGGCATAAGCACAATAAGCACATTCTGAGCTGGTAATATTACTTTTGTTTTGCCTTACCCCAAAGGATTAGATCATTTCTGAAAAGGTAGTGATACTTTAATTTTGCGCATAGAAAATGGCGAATTTAAAATTTCTGACGATTTTAACTAAATTTTAAAACTGAATCGAGTAGTGTAATTAATTCGCGAGTTTTGGTATGGAACAGTAAGGACACTTCAAAAGTATCAAGGTTGGGAAAGAAAATGCGCTGAAGATTGTCGCTATATCGGGTTCTCTCAGGAAAACCTCGATGAACACCGGTCTGATCAGAGCATGCATTGAAATTGATCATCCAGATTTGGTCATTGAAATAGCTGACATCAGTCAGCTTCCTATTTTCAACGAAGACTTGTAGTCTAGTAACCCTAGACATGTGGTCAATCTCAGATAGCATGTTTCAAAGGCCGATGCAGTTTTATTTGCAGTCCCTGAAAATAATTTCAACCTTTCAGCAGCCTTGAAAAATGCATACGACTGGCTCTCAAGGGGAGAAAGTCCACTTAGAGAACTGCCCGGAGGGATGATTTCTGTAGGTGGAGGAAACGGTGGGAGTCTGGGACAGTAGGGCCTCCTCAAATCGAGCTAATTCTGCAAAATGAAGATAATGTTAAAGCCAGAAGTTCGGGTCAAAAGATGGGGAGGAAAGTTTTTCGATGAGACTAGTGGAAATCTAATTGACGAAAAAACAAGAGATGAGCTTAAATAATACTTGAATGCTTTCGCAAACTGGGTTAAGGAAAACAAGAAGAAATGATTTGCTTATTGAATGTTGATAGTTTTTATAGCCTATTTCTATTTCTGATGACGGATTCATTTAATATTGAGTTAGATATTTTAATACTACTTGTATAGTTTTTTCACCTCGCTCAGTTTATCCTTCTGAAAAGATTAGAACTTGAATTTCTTTCTCGGGGAAATCTCATTGTTTTTACGAGAAAAATTAGCCTCGGTTTGTGCTTTCCAGTCGTGAATTCCTCCTGTGGTCATGAATGACAAAAAATCAGTAATTTATTCAACTCCTTCACGGTCCGAACTGCTGTTCTGGTTGTTTTCTAACTCTTTTTTAATGTGTTTAATCATGGGTGAGTCTGCGAAGGAAGACTTAGTTCTTTGTCCAGTGAACTAACCATACTCAGACTATTTCTTCATTTCGTATTATTTGAGGTCCTTCGGAGTGAATTAGATTTATTTGATCCGTTTGGCAAGAATTTAGTAATCGTGGTTAATGATCGGTTATTAAAGAAAGTACGCGTTCACTCCATTTTCTTCATAAAAGTGCTATGACAAAGGATTGGATATTCGTTAGTCAAGTCTTCCAGAAACTTTTTCAGTCATCTTGTGAACATAATTCACAATGTCCTATGGCATTTTTTTGACTGAAGTAGGGAAGAACAAGTTAACTACATAGTTACACGCAGTTTCAAATTGCCCGAGATCGGAAGTCTGCTCAAATAGCTCTTAAATGAAATCTGTTTTGACTAGGAAGGAATATAACAGCAATTTTTTAATTGGAGCGCATACGATGGAAGTTTGACTCGATGGAAACTTGCTTTCGATTATTTTGAAGAGCGAGTGTAGAAATTAGACCAATTCTGGTGGAAGCTAGTCGATGAAGATCATCAAATCTCGAATGATGCTTGCTTCTGCCATTCGGTAAAATTGGCTCATTCCCTAATGGTCCATTTTTGAGCATTTCAGAATAATCTGATTGAATTTTAGAAACTCGGGCATGAAAAGGCACTGCAAATAGCTTCCGATGAATCTGTATATCGGGTGTTTTCCTTATTGGAAGATGTCGATTCTATTGGGAAAGGACGTGATGTACAGCCGATACAAATTGTATAACACGTCTGTGGAGTTATACTTGATTCCTCTGAAATGTCTCCGATCTTGATTTTTCTTGCCAACGAAGTATATCCTATTAAGTGCGAAATGAACTTCGTCGGGAGCATCTGTGAGCATAAAAGTGATCCTATTGAGTTTATTTGAGAATATGATTTCATTGACAATTTCCCAGTTTTCCCTCATTTCTTGTTTAGAGACAACAGGAGGGAGGAAAGACTTTTTTGCCTCATAGTAGTCATCTTTGGTGAGTTTTTCCTTGTTCATGATATACTACATGGTTTACAGAAAGTTTTCCAAATATCGTTGATTTCTGGCTTTGTGATTTTGTCTTTCCCCGATTAGTTTCAGTCTTTTGAAGAATTTCTTATTGGCTGACAGTCCTTCGATGAAATGAGTGAGCTTTTTCAGTTCGTCAGTGGCTACGATTGACTGTTAGTTAAGCTAGAGACTCATTTGAGAGGTGG
>JAOWAT010298398.1:0-16035 GCA_028571025.1 Longipedia americana
AAAGCCTCAGTAACGCATGCTAAACAAGTGTTTCGCAGTGTAGCTAAGTATAAAAGTAATAAAGCAGAAGAAATTGAAAGATTTACTCATGTCGGTTTGTTAATAGGTTAGTGTAAATCCAGTTCCTAGGTCAAAACGATATAAGAGTTTTGTAGTATGGGGGACAAGCTAAAGAGTGGAAAAGCTAGACATCGCCCCTAGACCTCCAAAGGCTATTGCGACAAAGGACTATATCGTGACGCTGTAGTATTAAAGCTGGAGGAGAAATGCAAATTAAATACCTGAGTATTCCCAGCGTTGACTAAAGAATATAGTTGTTCTTATCAACTCGGAACCAAATTAACGTTTATTATTTTACCGTAGTATTATGGCCGCAAGGTCGAAATCTAGGAAAAAAGCGGAAATCCGTCCAGACAGTGGATCATGTGGATTAATACGATAATCCCCAGAGAATCTTACCAGAACTTATATATTGGTATCACATAGCTTCAACAAAATTTATGATGATTTTTCGTTTCTTACCCCAAATATGTATTAAAAATGTTTACTTTATAGTAAATAGTTTTTATATAAAAACTTATTTTTAAAGTCAGCCGTTTGTTTTGCTAGTATACGGGCCTCAAGGTTGACCATGATTAGATTTGCTTCTCGTGAGAGAGGTTGAGTCTACTAAATTAAGAAATGTAGAGTCGATATAGTCCAATGTTCTGAGATCTGTATGTGATATCAAGTGTTATAACTTATATTATACTTATATATACCTAAATTTCATTTGAAACTTAATGGATGAAAAAATAATTGTTAATAACCACTTGTTAGAAAATGGTGGTGAAAGGATACTAGATTTTGTACAGGTTATCCATCGCATGTTGAAAGTTGATCTAATTGTGAATATTTGCTCTAAGTTAAATGTGTACTTAATTTGGATAAGCAAGTTAAAAGATAGGTTAGCGATCGAAGTTAAATCATAGCAGAGTAGTAGTACCAGAAGGTGTTGCCGATGATCGTCATATTATATACAAAAATTATTAAAAAAGAGATTCACCGTAACGGTAGCAATCCGAGCTCATCCCCTGGAAGTGTGGATTCGATTCCGACAATCTCAAATTAATTAAAATTAAGCTTTACTAGATTAATGGTAGATCACAAGACTGAAAATCTTGGAGACTAGGTTCGATTCCTAGGTAAGGCAATTGATAAACTTGTTAACATGTTCGGCGTTAACTTTACAAATTTTGATTGTCGTAAGTTTTTATATATTTTTAGTGACTGAATTTTTAACATTGCTTATATTTTCTCAAATATATTTTAGTTTTATTTTTAATTGTATATTTTTAAACTATATAGTGTTTAACGAAAAGGAATTTTATAGTATAAGTATTTACAATTTCGACGGAATTATGAAATCAACTAACTTTAATTTATTATTTAACTTCTTACCTTTAATTATGAATAAATATCGTAATACGCTGATTTCCAGATTAGTCATGTATAACGGGCATATTAATTTAATATTATAAAATAATCATAAAAATTATTATATTGCTATGGTATTACAACAAAAAATAATTATTTTGATATACCTTTATTTCCTATAGTTCCTTATAAATATAGTAGAGAATATACTTTATTTAAGTTTATTTATGTACCACGGGATTACAAATTTAAAAAGGTTAGCTCTAAGTTCATTAATCATAAATTATTATAATATACTAATTTCGGTTTATATAGTGTTTATGATATGTTTTTACCCCTCTCTATATGAAAGTATAGATACAAAAAATTTTATAGTTTTGGTTATTATAAAAATATATTAGATAAGTAATTTATATTATCGAAATGTTTGAAAATTTTACTAAACGGATTCTTTTAAAAATGTAATACTTATTTAGCGTAGTGGTATATAGTTTTAGTCCTAGTACATTTGGAATATGTAATTTTCCTTATAAACTTATGTTTTGAAATTATTAATATTAGGGTTTTATAAAGAGCCTTTTAGAAACATTTTATTAATAAATAGTTTATTTTTTAGGTTGACCTAATTTAAAAAAGAGTATATTATTTTAGTTATACTAGGAAACACTTTATAATAAAAACCGTTGGAATAATTTTATCTTATACTTTTGATACCTAGTAATAATAAATAAGTTACCTCTATTTTATTGTCAAATAAACTAGAATTATGTATTAGGATTTTAAAGTTTATCCAAATTATTTTAGATACAATTATTATTATATTATACCAAATCCTTACTTATTTTTTAACGTAGTGTAAATTTTTTAAAATATTTTAATGATATAGCAAATACGTTCAAATTAATGATACCTCCTCTAGTAAATATTTTATAGAATCGCTTAGAGATTATCATTATAATTATGATTTAAAAGCTAATTGTAGATTTTATAAGTTATAACTCTAAATTTGCTACAATTATAACTTCATCAAATGATTTAAGACTAATCTTGATTGTTTTTAAACAAAAAGTAATAAGTATATTTATTAATAGATAGTACTCTTCTAAAGTTTCCTTTTCTTTTTTGAATAGCTCTTTTATTATAAAGTAAGAAATTGTAGTAGTTATTTCATAAAACTATTATAGTCTTTACTTATCATTTTAGCAATTTATAGTATCAGTTACGCAATTCTTTTAGTATTTAAACTACTTTTGTTGACGAAAACTTTCTTTATAAGAACTAGAAAGCATTACTAAAATAGATTTAAAAAAATATATCTTTAATAGTCGATAACTTCTATTTGATATAAATAATATAAAGTATATAATTTTTTATTCTATATTTTATGGTTATCTTTTCTTGACCTTCTCTATATTCTTAATAACCTATAAGGAGTTATAAGTATAAATTTTAATATGTAATAATATGTTTGACTGTATCTGATGATATGTATAAATCTAAATTCTGTATACCTCCTTTTCTTTAGTTTCCCTTCCCTTAAAGAAATTTTTAATAGAAAAACTAATAAAAACAAGTTATTAAGCTAAATTAAATAATAATTAAACACGTTAAATTTACGTATAGTTATGTACTCTAATTTGTATTTTTATTGTAATGATTATTAGTAAAGAGTATTAAAGAATACTCTGCTACATCTATATTAAACTCTTTACTTTAATGTCATCTATCTTTAAACAATATCTTTTTAATATCTGAGTTTGCTTATAAGTTTATAACTTAAGGTATATAATTTATAATAAAACTAGATTCCACTATGTAAAATTCGAATATTAATGTTCATTGATTTACTAAATATTTAAATAAATAAGCTCTGATTAGGATTTATAGGAGCTTAGTAAAGAATTTTTTCACATAGGGAATCGTAATAGTTTAATATACCTCCATTTAAAACAAGTATAATACGATTTCACATATCTTTATTGATCTTAATACAATAGAATAATAGAATCAGAAAGTGATGATTATATATATCGAATAAGATAATAAATCATAAGTAATTATTAAAGTAGTACCTTAGCTATATAATGTATAAACACCTTAAATTAGCTTCTTCAGGTTTTAAAAACCTTTTATAAGTTCTATAAAGTATTTTATAGTTTATATGATAGTTGTCCAAACCATAATTTCAATTACTATCCTAAAAACCTTCTTAGAAATTGTTTATATAGATCTTTAAAACCGTTTTTATCACTAATGGTTAAATTTTAATATAATTAATATCTTTTTATTATAGTTTTTAAGTGTAGTTACGATATTTATCGATAGTAGTGTTGTTATTAGAGAGTCAATGTACATATATTTAATAAAACAATATAAGTTATATTTAAAATTGTAGATGTATTTGGCTTTAAAGTACGCTAGCAAATTTACATAAGTGAGAGCTAGCTTATCTTTATATCTAGTAATTTGCAAAAGTTTTAAATAATTATGTATAACCTATATTATAGTGCTACTTAAAGGAAGTGTATGATTAGAAGATCTAACGCTATAATATTATTTACAGCAAAATGAAGAGAAGCTAATACATCATAACTATTATAAATTCTTTTTAAGTTGGATAGTTTATTTGAATATTTAATAGTATCCTCAAATATTATTAATTGTAATACGTAATCCATTAAAAGAGTTTATCTCAGTTTGATTAATTACTAGACTTCTAAATAATTATAAGTTAATGATCTTTGTTTATGAAAGGTAAAATCGATTTCGATCTAATAATCACTATCATTAAATATATCGTCATTACTTTTATAACTATTCATAGTACATTAAGTAAATTTTTAAACTTCTAGCTAATTTATGTTTTGTTTTGTTATAATAAAGCTGTTTTTGAAAATATTGTATTTATAAAGTATAAATATGTAGTGTGTTTATTATTAACAAAGTGGTAATATATTTGACTTTAAATTATCTTTATAATGTTCATATAATACTGATTATAAATAGTACTCGTAATTTACTACTCGAATTTGATAGTTTACTTAATAAATTATTAGCTTTAAATTCATCTAAAAGTTCGATCGTATTCGTTTCAAACCTTATATTTTAATATTATTAAGTTTACTTGTATCCAGGTGTAAATATACATACGTATTATAATATTAAAATATAAGGTTTGAAATGTAATAAGCTTATATTTATTACTAATGTCCTTAAATAATTTGGCAGCAAACAAAATGTTATTAAATTTTAACTTAAAATTAGAAATTATAGCCTCAATTCTTATTTTATTTTTAGAAACTTAAAATAATTTTTTAATAGTTAGTAGATTAGTTCAATATATAAATAAAAAATCTGTTTTACTTAAATAATAATTATTAAATATACTTACTATCCAAATAGTAGTTATAAATCAAGTCGAATAGTTAAACCTACTAACCATTTTTCAGTTTATACTTTATTCTGTTTATTGCATTAGAACGAAAAATTGTTTTTCTTAATAAATTGAAATTAGTATAAAGATCGCCTTTTTTACTATTCCTTAAGAAGTATATGATACTCTGACAGAAAAATAATACTGCTTTAATAATAAAATATTAGTATTAGTGCTTTAATTAAGTAACTTCGTATTTTCAGAGCCTCTATAAAAATTTTGTAAAATTCTTGAAAAGAGCTATAAGTGACCTTCATTAGAAAGGAAACTGTTATAAATTTTATAAGTTAATTCCGAACTTGACGTTACTACATCTTTAGTAAATGATGTCGTTTTTAGTTTTACTCGTCGGATAATAATCATTAAACATATCATTTTTTGAGTAATAAATGCAAGTAATAAGTTCTTACTCTTTTTACTTTTAATTAGCTTTTTAGTTAAGGGAGTTAAATACTATACGACTATTATCTTCCAATTGTATATTTCCGCTTACTACTTAAGTAGTTAGAGTATCCGATATATTAACAACTATTTTCATAACAGCTTCTACACTTTTTAAACCAAAATCGGAATAAAGTAAAAAGAAAGTAATATAACCTGTAGATAATCGTTTAACCTATACCTAATTTAATAATAACCTTTCTTGAGGCAAGTATAGGTTAAATATTAATAACCACGGAGTTGCTATATAAATAGCTTATTAGTTTATGTTTATATGTTATATTGATCGAAATTTAGAATTCTTCTTCATTTTAATCTTCATTTTAAACTACAGTATACGATTATAAAATAAGTTAAATTTAAGTTTCTATTTCGAGGAATTTAGCGAAGAAGACGGTTTTATAAAATTAAATACATTATAATCGTACTCAAATGTAATTTCTTCGTATTTAGATAAGGCTATATATAAAATTTTAATAGAGAAGTAATACTTTAGTAATAAACTATTCTATTACTTTTAAGATTTCAATTTAATAAGTAGTACAACTTTTAATAAAAAGTTTGAAAAACTCTTTGAAAGAGTTAAAAGTAGAGTTGTATAAAGAAACAGCTATAAATCTCTTATCAAATAAGATCTTGTTTTTAACAATGCTTTTTATATAAGATTTGAGTATTTCGTAAATAAGTTCTGAATAATTTGAGCAATCTTTACAAAAATGCTACACATATTATTTTTAAAAAGTTTTATTTCTTTTGTACGAATCTGCTTTTTAGATAAAGGTATTAAAACAGCATAATAATTCACATCATAATCTAAGCTATCAGTAAAATCATTAATTGAAGCAGTTTCTTTAATAATCTGGGTTATTATAGTAGTATCTGTTATGCCTTCTATATACATAATTATTATAACATTTGATAAACTTTTCTTATCATGAGTATACGTTAAAAAAGCTATACCTTATTGAAAGTAACTTATTAATATATAAGTCAAATAGTACTACTTTCTTTTAGAGGATAACTAACAAGCATAATACCTGATATTACAGAACTATTATGAATGTAACATAATAATTATATTTACTTATTTGCATATTTATTGTAATTTAAAAACGTTAAAAGCTTTAAAAAGACATTATCTTCAAAATTATTGCTTAATGAAAAATCAGGTAGTGATCTATAACTAGCCAAGTTAAACTTAAAGCACTTTTTATGACTTAAACTTTTTAATATCTGGTATAATATACAAGCGGATTCCGTTAAAGGGTTAATTAATTAACTTATTATCAAAAGCTGTTTTAGAAACGTTTAAGTTATTAGCTATATTAAATTCATCTAAAATAAATTCAGATAAAGGTTTCGATAAGAATGTTTTACTATCGTTGATAAAATTATAAGTATATAATGTATTTTTTAAGTCTAACCGCTTTTCCTTATGTAAAGATGATTTATAGTCTTGTAAGTATGTAATAAACTTTTTATTTATATACATTTATAGTAAATATTCTGAATAAACTTAGTAACTCTTTATTAATCTAATTATTGATTTGCGGTTTATTAAGATAAGCTATATAAAAAGTCGTTATATATTTTACTATTCTCGAAGAATTCGTTAAATAGGCATATCTTTAAGACTTGAAGTAAAGCTTTTTAAACTACTTTCAAAATTAAGGTAAGTTACAAACAGCTTATTATTATTTAATCCTTCTTTATTTAGTAATTAAGCAATTATTAAATAAAATTCATATTCAAATTCGGTATAATTTTGTTTTGAGTTTGATCTAAATAACATAAGCGAATTAACTAAATAGCTATATAGTACGTTTATGTAATGCGATTTGGTTAAATTATTAGTACAGATTATCATATAATATTCAAAGACTTATTTAATAATTAAGACTAAGTATTTGGTAAAGGTTCGTTAATAAACTCTAATACGCTTTAGAAGAAGTAGTATTAAGATCCTTTACTTCTAATTGTTTAAGAATATAATCTATAGCCTCTAGTACTTCCAATTCACTAAATATTAAGTTCATGGCTAACTCATTATGTATATACTTACTTAAAGAATGCTCTTGATATATGAATAAGCGTAGTCGAAGAAACTATAAAATCTGAATCGATTAGTAATTCTTTAATAGTTTTTATATTAAATAAACCACGCTTTTTATTGTTTTCCTTATATCTTACAAAGTATAAGCACAAGTATTATTTTTCTCTAAGAGTTTAATAACTGAAAATGTAGCTTATACTAATAATAACTATAAAGTAACTACTTATTAAATAAAAAGAATCCGCAAGATAATATTTATTATACCTAAGATCAAAAGTAAAATTATTTTGATTCTTTTTTAAAAGATTTACTAAGTTAGTAACTTAACTGACTAATACGATATTAGTATCAAATATAGCTAGTTGCTCAAAAATTTTAAAAGCTTTTGGCTATATCTATACCCTCTACTTCTCTGCATCATCACTATATTTATTAAAATTACTTATTAATTTTTTATCGAAATTAGTACTATTTTTAATATTATCTGATTTACTTGCAAACTTAAGTATAAATATACATACTATAGTATCAAAATATAAATCAAAGATATAGTAAGCTTATGTCATTATTAATATCGTCTATAAACTCAAAATAAGGTTTAAATAGTATTAAATTAATGAACTCAGTATAATAATATTTTGATATTTCCTTTGATTCAAAAATACTAACTTTAATGTTAAGGTTTGATCGTTTATATTAAAATCGTCAAAAGAAATTTCAATTCATCTATATTATAAAAATTAACTGAATCGTTAGGATCGTAGATTTTAACAAAATTACTATAAAAAGTAGAGAATTTTATAATAAGAGGATTATATTTAGGCTCTTCAGCAAAATCGTTAAAATACATACTATAATAATTATTTAATATAAGGTTATTATCTATGCATAATAAACTTTCCTACACTTTTCTAAAAAAGGGTATAAAAGTTTTCAAATACGTTTTTAGTTTCTTTAGTTTATAGTGTGTCAATCAAACTTATAAAAGATTTCTTAAGTACTACAAATTATTATTAGAATTAAGAAGAGCTATTAAGGACAACGTAATTTAGAAATTTTCTAGATAGTTTGCTATTAGCTAAACCGCCTTCTTTAACGATTAATATGTTAGCAAAAATTCTATTTTATTGTACTAGTCATTATTGATTAAATTGTTTAAGAACATATTAAATAACAAACAGCCTAAAATGTTTGTTATAAAAAGTTTTTGTAGTCATTGCTATAGTTTTTTTTAAAAGTACTATTTCAATATAATTTAAATTGATTGGTTTGTCTTTATACTTGAAGTACGAACTATAATCATATTCTATCGTACTTGATTTATTATAATATATGTAATTAATGTAACTATTTATAAAATGTAGTAAGTCTAATTCAATATCAAACTTGTCTTCACTATCGATACAAAACAGTTTTTTACTAATAATATAATTAAAACATATAAATACTTTGCTATGCAAATTTAATATATTATATAAGCTCGAGATAGTAAAGGAAGCGTTAGAATAAAAATAATTTTTCTTAGATAATCTATCTAGACTATTAATGTTTACTTCAGCATTCGAAGCTTTATCAGCGTAGTAAAGGATATAACTAAAGTTATTGTAAGATAAAAATTCAGTTAGTTTTATATAACTAGCGCTTTCGTTGTAAATAATGCTATCCTTAGTCCGTCACTTATAACCCTAAAGTAAGCTTTTTTTTAAATACTTGTAAATACTAATTTAGCTAAAGCAGTTTTATAATTTTTAATATCTCGAGTTTTAACATAGTATTTTAAAGTTCTTAACGTGAACTATAATCGTTTATAGTAAAATTATTTATTATAGCTTGTATTAAAAGTTTATTTAATAAAAATAAACTTTTTTGAGTCTGCGGGTTTTCTATTTTTTCGTTTGCAGTTAAACAATATAAGTTATTAAGCGAATCTTCACATAATTTAGAATTATAAAGTCTGGTCATAATTATACTCTTTAAAGTAGTCAAAAGTATTATATATAAATGTATCGCTATTAGAATTTTATAAGATTTTTTTACTTCCTTTTCATTAGTTATTATAGAAATAGTAAAAATATTAAAAGAAGAGGTGTTATAACACAATTAAGATTCATAACTGAAGTCGTATAATAAACTATTATTTAAATAGGCTACTAGTAAATGTCCGCATTTTTAAGAAGTACTTATAACGAGAGATAATCAAAACTACTTTCTAACTCTCCAAAAGGTGTTTTAATTACGTTTTTATCTTGAATATTTTAACCAACTTTAAAAGTAGACTCGACTTTATTCAAATCAAAAAGTTGTTTTATACTTATTTCGTTAAATAACAGATCTTTTATAAGAAAATATAAAAAAACTTCTAATTTAGAAAAGTCGTTTTTAAAACTGTTAATTTACTTAATAATAGGCATACATATCATTATATATTATAAATGTTCTACTAAAGTTTTCATGGTTTTTACTATAATCTTCGTTAGACAACACATAATAGTTTCTAAGTAGAGTATTATCAAACAGCACTTTATTATAAGCTTTATTAACCAACATTATTAGTCGAATTTTAAAAATTTACTAGTTAGTTCTAAACCGCTAAGTGTTAAATTCCTATAACGCTAAAATATCTTTATTTTTTTTCTGATAAAAGGTAAATAATCAATTTCCTAAACTATTAAAGCAACTGTTATCTTACGATAGTGTCGTAGGAACAGTAAACGTGATAGTACTAAGGATACCTATATTTATTAGAGCTTTAGAGGTTAGTGCTTTATCCTCCTCTATAAACGAAATAGCATCTTTATTAATATCAGTAATACATTCAAAGTGTTAATTCTACCTCGTCTTACTAATATTAATTATAATAATACGATAGTTACGAAATTAAGGATCAACACAAATATATTTTTACAAACCCTAAGTTATCTTAAGGTCTTATCGTGTTTACGCTTATTAACTTATCTGACGTATCTAAAACAGATTTAAACTCAGACTCTAATATATGAATTTACTAAAAACTTATGTAGTAGATGGTTCTAAGTACGTTCTCCATTAATTACTTCAGCTAAAACTTCAATACGTTAAAGTAATAAAGCTAGCAAAAGTCTAATAAATTACAATAAATAGTCGATGGTTTTAATGTTAAAGTTGAATACTAATAATAACTTTATTGCTCCTACTTCCTTAAATTTCGATACTACTAATAATACTAAATTATTAGAAAATGTTTCTGATACTACTTTTAGTAATGTTGGTAAAGAAGAAGATAAATAATAAAGTACTTAAATCATAACAATTTTATAAATTAATTAATTTTTAAAGAGGTTTTATTTTATCATAGTAAAAACAACTTATTCCTTATCTTTTCTTATATTCGTTATGAAATAAATTAAAAACTAAGTTCATAGCTATTTAGCTGCTATATAGACACCTCTACCAAATTGATCTAATTCTAATAAATTTTTTTATTATTATTCTTGTAAATTTAAATTTACTCTTCTTAGCTATTTAATATTATATTATAGTTACTTAATTTAGTATCCGACCTTACAAGATTCAAAGCATTTTCTTATTAAGTTAAATTACTATCTTCTTGAATTTTCTTTTAGCTACGTATTATAAACTTATGCTATTTTAAACTTTTGTGTATTCATGATTTACTAAGTTATTAGCTAAATCGTTTAATATTTTATTAATGTCTTCCTGATTACTTACAAATTTATTAACTAGAAAGTAATTATAAGAACTCATTTTAATTAAATTGCTTCTACTAACATAATATATAGCGAATTCATCGGAATCAAAAACTATTTTAAAAATATATTTTAATTTAGGCGATTTAGTTATAGCTTTAAATGTAATATAAGAATTAAAGAAGTAATTTATATATTTATTGTTTACTTCGAAAAGCTAATTTAGATGTTTTATAATACGATCCTTACTTAAGAATAAGAGAGTAGCTTTATTTAAGGTAGTAAAGGTTATATATCTTTAGGTAGTTCACTACTACTGATGTAGCAACTTCTAATAAAATACTAGCTTTTTTGTCGTATAAGGCTTTAAAAATCTTTAGAATAGATTTTATACTCAAATCTTTTCCTTATAATCATATTTATAAGTGTTACTTTTTGATAAAGATTTAGAGTGGTTTAGTAAGAAATAAGTAATAAATTTTTTTGAATAGTTATTAGGTAGACGTTCTATACGTCTTTTAAATGTAAAACCAAGTAACAAGAGTATTAATGTTAAACATTTATTAAAACTATCTTAGACAATCTCTTTTTTCTTAAGTAATGATCTATTAAATTTGAAAAATTTTTATTAAAGTGTTTGTAAATTATTGAATTTTTAATAGTTTTTGCTATAGTAGAGATTTATATATAATTTCTAGTAAACGTGTTATATTTATACCATTTAAATTTAAAAATAACATTAAATTAGGCAAAGCTTTAAAAAGACCAACGTAAAATACTAAGAATATTAAAACTATAAAGGTATTTTTTTAGTATATTGGTAGTATAAGAAAAAAATATTAGTGTTTTCATTCAGAGTTAATTCAAATTTATATGTTTTCGCTAATATTCTAAAAATACTTTCAATTTCTTTAAAAGACGTTAATTTAATAAAGACTCTTATTCCGTATTCTTATTAGTAATATTACTTAATTACAAGTAACTTATTAGAAAACGAAGCTTCGCTATAACTTATCAGATCAGAATCAGCGTCTATAACTTTATATACTCTAGTATTTTATAAATATGTTTGAAATTATAAGGTAAGTAATGCATAAATTTATATAATGAATTAGGTAATCTAGTTAATAAGACACTAACAAATTCAGTTATATAAGGCATATTTTTATTTTTACGAGAAACAGTTTTTTTAGAATAAGTTAATCTTGCGTTTATAACTATTTTAGCTCTAGCTAGCGCAAAATCATATAAGGGGTTGTCCTCTAAATTCTTGTATAATATAGAAGAAACTACGCTTAAACTATCCAGAGCTAAAAAATTATTTGCATGATGATCTTTTCTATTTTTAATAGCTAGCTTTATAATAAGCTAAAGATTTGATTATAAAATCTTCATTGATTACAAAACTAAAAGAATTTATAATCATAGTATTTATGAAAATTTACCTGTGGTATAAAAGTTCTCTTTAAAATACGAACGTTAACCACACTTCTAACTAAAGTATCCTTAGATAAAATTTGATTATTTGCTGACCTTTTTAAGTTATTATATATAGCTGTTACTAACGTGTTAGTTAACGAATGAACTTATTAATTGATATACTAAATGGAGGTCAATAGCTTAAATGTTCCTTTAGTTCCTAATTCTTTATCTAATAAGATATCAATACCATAAAGCCTAAAATCAGAAATAAAATGACCTCTACAATTATTATCAGCTGCAAAATTTATAATAGTCATTAGATTTATAAATCTAGGTATATGATCTCCTGTATAAAAAGGAATAGGATTCAAAGAATTTTATTAAATGGTACGTTACTATCAAAAAAAAAATTAACTAGGACTATATCAAAACCTAACATATAATAAATAAGGTAGTTTTCGAGCTATATGCGGGTTAGAATAGTACTCCTCTTGCACTATAGGAGTAAGTTATTATAGCTAGAGGAGGTCTTTAACTTATACACCGTATTTTCATAAAAATTTTGCTTTAGGTATATATACAAGATTTTTTGAAGAACTTGAAAAAAGTTTTTTATTTTTCACTAAATCCTTAGATTCAGGCAATATAATATATATATATGTATTATCTTAATTTAGTCATGTTCTATATCAGCTATTATCTCATTTACTAAAGACGCGCAGAAATTAATTTGTTTACTTGTAAGTTTCAAAAAATAAACCCTTATCCTCTTAAATTCCTGTAATTAACGTAAAGTTACTCTACTAGAGATATCTATAGTAAAGGTTTCATTAAATACACTATTACTATTTATAATACTTGTAGTATTTTAAAGTTTTTTTAGTAGTTTAACTATCTTGTTGGTTATTTCGTTAACTTACCTCTACTAACATAAAACTTACGCTTAGCCTAATAATTTCTAAACTAACTACATAGTAAGTACCTCTACGTTAGTTATTATTAGTAGAATTTTGATTGTTTATAATTAATTTGTCGTTCATATTATTTTGTTATCATTTCTTGCTTCTTTTAATTTAATTTGTCTTTATAGTAATTTGTTATGAGACTCTCTTTTTAATAAACTACTGTCATTTATTCATCATCAGTTATATATAAATTATTAATTTTATTATTACTGTTTGTTATAGTGTATTTTAGTCGTCGTATTTTTCATCTTCTTTATTATCTTCTTCTAATTTACCCGATTCTTCTAAAATGCTCTTTTTCTTTTTTTCGATTTTGTTATTATACGAAGTATCTACATCTACTATAGAAGAAAAAAACTTACTTATTTTATCCCCTACGAACCTTTTCAAATGTTATAAAAGAATTTGTAAATAAAGTTTCTAAATGATTATTAATTAACTTTCTACTGAATATATACACTTTAGTCAAAAATTAATAAAAATTTAAGATACATCTTCGTAATTACTATTAGGTAGTGAATGTATATCAGAAACTATAGAAGATTTAACTGCTTTTTGATTTTGTCGGCTTAGAAGTTTTAAATATTTTGTGATTCCTTTTATACAATTCTCGTTATTTAACACTATAGTAGTTAATTTTTTGACGTTATTACTGTCTATATAAACACCTTAATTTTCTAATTCAGTAAAAAGTTCTTTAACTACTATAGTTACTAAATTTTCATAAGAATTTTCTACTAAGCTATTAAAGCGTTTTTTTAGAAACTTAAGTTTGTTTGAGGAGTATTAGCGTACGCTATTTCAATATTATCTTTTAATATGTTTGCTACATTATTTAATAAAGTTTCTAATACTGTAGTATAAGTTTGGTGGTGCCTCTTTATCCGTATCTAACCTTTCTCGTAAACTTAATATATTATTATGATTTTTATCAATTAAAGCTTTATTAGAAGCAGAGGTAACTTTATACAATGAAGTAAGTTAAGAAACTACACCAAAATCTAAAATATTAGTATAAAATAAATTACAGTTAAATATATAAAGATAAACACGGTTAGTAATTGTTTGCACTACAAAAGCTTAGTACATCTGAAGTAAAAGATTTAAAAGAAGACAACTCATTTAATAAAGAATTAATAATTAATATTTCTTAATGTTTTCCGATTATTAAATACTTTTAAGTTATTAAGATAAGCGTTTATTCTCCCTTTAAATTCATTAAAGATCAAAAGTTATTTTTATACATTTGTACAAATTCTTCGTAAAGCTTATTATTTACTTTTTCATAAGTAAAGCTTCGAGTATTATATTTATTCTTAGAATACTCTATGGGAAAGCTTTACTATCATTTCATAAAATATCAATTTGAACAAAACGATTAATATTAATGCTTGTCAATTATCGTTATAGAAAAAAGGATATAAACTTTCGAAACATACTAATAAAATTCAAAAATGCTAATAGTACTATTACAAGCTTAATAAGTATACTATCATATACCGATAGTATAAAAGGAACAAGAAATTGAAGTATCAGTACAAGTATAAAAATTTCTTAAGTAAACCATTTCTATATACGATTTTAAAATTATCACTATATGTAAGAATATATACTATAGACTGATAAGTATAAACAAAGTATATCAATTCCTATAAAAAATTTTTTTACTAAAATAATTTTTTAACGTATTTATTAATAATTTAATCTATGCTTACTTTTTTACTCTATCTATGTTTTTATTTAAAATTGGTTATAAACTGTTAATGCATATCTTGTACTAAGTCAAATACTATTTATGTCTGCTTAAGGTATTCTGCAAGTACCTTTAATACACATATATTGTTTATTTAGTGCTGATGCTAATGAGAGTTAGTATTACGACTTTACTTAAGCTAGTTCTATAGAACGATCTAGATTTTTTTAGTTACGGATAATGTTTTATAACAAAACGTTAAGAAACGCTAAAATGTATAGTTATACCTATAAGGTTGTTTATCATGAATATACCTAATATTGTATATATTTATGGAATGGGAATAGAGTATTTAATAATTTTCTTTTCTTCTCCTAAACATAAAAGAATTACTACTCCATCAGATAATATTAAATAATTGGTGATCGTTATAAGTATACTTATAAAGGAGTTATAGAGATGCCTTCTTCTTTTCTTTCGTTTAATTTTGTAGACTTTTATTCTGCTTTTTTTAACGTCGATTATAAATGAGAAGAGGACAGGTTTTGAAAAAAGAGATTATTATAGAAGATACGAAAAATCACAACAAGTACTTATATAATATGAAAATGTGTGTAGTAACTTCATTATTAATAGCACTATTTTAAAGTTATGTATTATTTTGTTTGATTACTAAACTAATGTACTACGTATTAAATATGAAACTGAAGAAACTACTATTATCGTTGACGAAGCTAATAAAAATCCTATAGTACTTAATATATTCCGAAAACATGAACTGCGATTATACCTCGAACGTCTTTTTTAAATCATATTCAATTATTAAAACTAGAGTGAATATAAAAGTACGTGATAATTTAAGTAACTTGGAAGATACTTCTAAGTATTTAGCAGGACTATAAAAAACGATGAAGAAGCTCAAGAAC
>JAOWAT010298509.1:0-16031 GCA_028571025.1 Longipedia americana
AGGCATTGAGATTTCCATGAATTCTGTTTTTCTAATCAAGAGCTTGTTTCATTATGTTGAATTCCTCGGTTTTTTGTTCAACCAGTCCTTTAATCTACCGGAGATCTTTCTCAAGTTCGACTACTTTTTATTCAGAACAGCCACACTGTCGACTTATTTTTGCTTTTGCTTCGATGTAGAGCTTGAGAAGAGATTTGTATTAAACAATTCCTTTGTTCCAGAGTTCTTGTAAAGACTGAAGTCCACTTTTATCACTGCTTCTATCGAGCATTTTTCTGAGTTGACTGAGGGTTTTTGCTTTTTGATCGATTCTTTTTTGAAGAGCTTCGATAGAATCGTATCCCAGACTTTGAACTTCCTTCGAAATTTCTTAACACTGTTTGTACTCCTTACGATCTAAGATATTTTGCAGAATTACGTTATTTGCAATCGAGGTAGTTAGTTTCCAAGTGTTTCATATCACTGAGCAATGCATTCAAAGAGTAGCTTTTGGTTTATTTCTGTTGCTTAAGCTTCTATATTTATCTTTCCAGCACTCTTAACTTTTATTAGATTTATCTGAACAGATTGTTATATTTGTCTTAGATCTGCTCTGTTTGAGTTCTCTTAAATTCGGTTGTAAAGTTATAGGCAAGGAGATCATCAAGATTTTTATGTATGTTGCTTTTGTTCTCCAGCATATTTGACAGTTACAGCTTCAGATCTTCCAGTTTTCCTGAACACTGGGAAAATTGGTCCCAATTTTCAACGCAGTCTGCCTAGTCAAAGGAGTACTTTCCTTTGCAGTCATCGAATTACTTGGAGGCCCCCTTTTTGGCTCTAAAGAAGATGATCTAGTTTTTCTATTTCAGTTTATTTGCAATTAGAGCATCGAGATATCGATCAAATTTCATCGATAGCTCCATGTTTTTGATATCGAAATCTGGTCCCATAACTTTGGAGTTGTACATATTTAGCTTCATTCTTTGTTCTGCTTATTGTACTCTTTGTATCTATTTTGAGAGTTAGGCAGAGTGATTTGCCTATCGGTTTGTCAAGAAACATCCTACATGATAATTTTCCAAAGACTCTTATCCCCTTTTTCCGAAAAGTACATGAAGACAGATGATATAGAACCCGAGGATGAAGACTGAGGTACCAAGAATCTTTGCGTAGATAATCATGTCTTTTTTATGCAGACCCTAATAATTATTTATTCGTAAATCTATTGGATCTTGTATAGAAGCAAATGATAATCGAGACCAAATTGCGAAATAAAAAATAATTTTTTCACTTTTTCTAGTCTACCCTCGTCAAAATTTGTCTAAAAGAATGTTTACATGTTTAGATTATTCCTTGGGGAGGAAATTCTAGCAATTGATATCAAAAAAAATTTTTTTTTTGGATATAAAAACTAGCAGTTTATCAACATCGGGGGTAAAAATATTATTTATACTATGTGTCAACGAAGCTGAATGGGACTGTATTCATCGAAAGTTTCGTGGATTAAAACTTCTTTTGGGCTGATTTCTAGGGATGAAGGTATCGTTCGGCTGCTTGGTCCATTGATTTGGATATGTCCGTAAGAATCTTTTTATATATCCAACTTATTGCGACCTCTTTTGAGTTTTGTTTGATTCTAAGTCGCTTTGTCGATTTCATTTCGGGTAGAATTTTCAATATTTTCAGTTCTAGAATTGCTTTAACTGGAATACTATTGATCGACTCTTTTACTAAGACTCAATCTGAAAGGGGAAAAATCATTTTACTTTGACTAAATTTTCTACCTTGAAACATAATTTATGTTTACACTGGGTTAAAAAGCGACCTTCCTTGGAGTATTGTAGAATTCTTTCTGGTGAACATTTTTACATTTTTATAGGTGTTAGGAGTTACTTTTACTCCGGGATGGGTTTCTTGCAGTTTCGCATTTTTTGAATCTTTTACTTTTACTTCGGTTTTACAAACAGTTTTTACCTTATTTTGGAGAACAGTCATCCTGTCTGTAATTATGATTGGCAATTTTTTTGAGTCTGCACGATTATTTTTTTCTATGAGGGAATATTTAGACCTCAAATATCTTTTTAATTTGCATTTTGACATCTTCAAAGCCATACCGATGGGGTTACTAAATTTCAAGCATCCCAACAAAGAGTTCATAGACCATTTCCCCATAGTTTTTATAAATTTCATTGAGTTTCTTTAAAATTGGTTTCAATTTTATTTAAAATTCTCTAAAGTTATATATCGATTCCAGAGTTTCTCCAAACATAATTTCTATTAGCAAGATACCTAAGACGAAAGTGTCTGATTTTTGAATATTGCATCTTGCATGTTTCTTCCCTGCGGATAATGATTGCATCATTTGTGGAGAAATGTATATGTCCTTTAATTTAGATATGCTCTGATTACGGTTAACCATAGAAAATGCCTGATTATACACCCAATCGCAATTTTTCTACCCGACTGTCCCCCATTTCCCACCCTAGACAACAGCAATCCTTTTCTTCCCGATGCCAACTCCAACCCCTGCCATATCAACGATGTTATTCACAGCTTCCAGCAGTTTTTCTACTGAGTTTATTTTAACATTTTAAAGCAGTGTAAATTAAGGGATAAGAAGCAGGTCTGGTTTGACAAGATAGTGAATAGATTGCAAAGACGGCTAGCGCTTGTGGTGACTTTGAGCTAAGTAAAGTTTCATGCCGTGATATTGGACAAATTTTATTTAACCATAGATCGGACAAACTGCGAATATGTTGGAAATCATATACTTGTAGTTTCGAGAAGTTTGCAGGAGTTTATTTATTTGGTGATTTGAGTATGGTTATAGTCAATGACGCGGCTGGTTGGAGAGCCCATGAATGGACAAAAAAATAACGAATAACTTTTTTTACTGAGATAATTTATCGATTTAACACAATATTAATGGGGAGAAGTCCAAAGAAAGCATATTTTGTAAGATATGGTATATTTATTCAGATAATCTAAGTATCAAAAAAATCAGTAATCACATTCACCTTTCGAAGTGCCTCTGTGTTCTATTGATATACTGAATTCCAAGAGGTGTTAATTAAGTAATAATTCTTATTTTTTTGGTTTATAATTTAAAAAAAAGTCCGAATTCTATGGAAAACATTGAGGAAATAGACATTGATAATATCATCAACAAGCTCCTGGAGGCCAACGGAAAGGACTGCAAGAATTTGACAGAGGCCTAAATCAGAGGACTGTGTCTAAAGAGTCGCGATATCTTTTTAGAACAGCCGATGCTTTTAGAACTTGAAGCACCTATCAAAATATGTGGTAAGATTCAAGTGTAACCCAGGTGACGTTCATGGACAGTTCAGCGACTTGATCAAACTATTCGAATATGGAGGATTCCCAGGTGACACCAATTATCTGTTTCTGGGTGACTATGTTGACAGAGGAAAACAGTCCATTGAGTGCATTTCCCTGCTGCTGGCTTACAAGATTAAGTATCCTGAGAACTTTTTCTTGTTGAGAGGGAATCATGAGTGTTCTTCAATTAACAAGATTTACGGGTTTTATGATTAATGTACTTCTTTGTGGTCAATTCTTAGGTAAGAGAAAATATACACTCAAGCTATGGAAAGTTTTCTCTGATGTGTTTAATGTGATGCCAGTGTGTGCTATAATTGATGAGAAGATAGTCTGTATGCATGGTGGATTGAGTCCACATTTGGAAAACTTTGAGCAGGTGCTGAAGATCGTGAGACCCGTTGAGATTCCCGATGAGGGAGTGCTGTGCGATTTATTATGGTCTGATCCTGAGAAGGGTATGTCGGGTTGGGGTTAGAACGAGAGAGGGGTGAGTTTTATTTTTGGTGCGGATATTGTGGGTAATTTTTTGAAAGATCACGATTTTGATTTGATTTGTCGGGCTCATCAGGTTGTAGAAGAAGGATATGAATTTTTTGCCAAGAGACAACTTGTTACAATCTTTAGTGCACCAAACTATGCTGGATTTGATAATTCTGGCGCAATTATGAGTGTTGATGATTCTTTGATGTGTTCCTTTCAGATATTGAAAGCGACCAAGAACAAAAAAAAATGATGGAGGGAAAAAGTAATGATAGGTACCTAATAATGACTTTGATGATCATTTTTTTGAAGTCATATTTATAAAGAATATCAGTTTTTTTCTAGAATTATCAACTTAAACAGGTTTGATAAGGTTAAAGATATGAGAATTAAATGTACTTGGTTTTTTTTTTTTCCCTTCAGACTATCCAATATCCCTTACGATTTTAATTAGGTCTGGTGAGTAATAATTAATAAAAAAACATGCATCCAGCATTGAATTCTAGAATAATAGTAATTCCATCAGCTTCAGGGCTTTTAAACAAAGTCGTGTATTTGGCATCGAAAATGCAGGCTTCTTCAACTCAGAACACAAAAGATTCTGCAGGTAAACGGTTGGGGTAAATTGATATTTTGAAAAATATAGGTTGAAAAAATTTGGAGGGGAATAAGTCATGCCCAATGATATCATTGCTCGACAGAGAGGGTTTAAATGGCAGCCTGGGAACAATGTGATCATTGGCAAAGATCAGACAATCCATGCCAGAGTTGAGGGAATCGTGCATTTTAGAAGGAGTGACTGGAGGAAGGTGGGATTTTACTTTATCGATGTGATTCCTCAGAAAACACCTAATAGGACTCATAAACACCCAAGGCCTTATACATATCATCCATAGCTCTTTCCGAACAGAGCATAATTCAATCATTAGCCCCTGGTAAGAAAGAACAAGAAAAGCGTTGAAATTTAATGATTTTATTAAAAACAATGGGTGTATAATCCATGAAACTGTTTATTCTCTGCATTAAAAAGGTGGATAACTCTAAAATATCTTCTAGTGATTTGCAAAAAATAATATATATGTCAGTGATATCCCTAAAATAACCCTTTGGATGCGGTTATTTCAGTCTTATCCTTTATAATGTTGGCTTTAGTCAAGGAATTTTTTTTATTTCTCCTCAGCTTCTCCTTTTGAAAAGGCGTTAAGTTAGCTTTCATGATTCGAGGTTCTCTGTGCTAAAAGGACCCAGGTATTATTACGTTTTAGTCGCCTTAGAAGCTAACAGTGGCTATGGGTTTTTTCGACTATTCTTCAGACCAAATGATTGTACTCGCCAAAGAAACTAGCAAATGATTTTAGAAAGTTCTTAATTGACAGTCAGTCTTTGTAAACTTGACATTTTTCCTCAGGGCTAAGTTCTGAAATGATTTTGCTGAGACATCCTTGATGGAATCAGAAAAAAATTCGGACTATGATGAATGATTTCTGTGTAATTCTCATAAACTACTCTTTTTTAAGTTTTTTTGTGAGGGTTTTATGCTTTTTCCTCTAATTTCGTTAAGAAACACCATTTTGCATCGATGAATTTACCAACGAAGAAATATTTATTAAATTCGATCATTTTTTTTTAACCAATAGAACGTTGTTGCTGCGAATGAAATATTCACAGCATTTACAGTATATTTTTTGGGTTTGTGTCTTTGAAGTAATAGCTTATGACTTAATTACTAGTTGCTAGTCGGATTTATACAAAGAAAAAAATACGAGATTAAAAAAAATTCTTTATCGTGTTTTCTTGAACCGCTGGTTTACCAATAACAGAAGTTCTTTTTAGATGCGCTTCTTCGTGACAGATAATTTTTTTGGTCAAGAAGTGTCTACAACTGAACTTTAAAACACAAATTATTGCCGTATTTTTCTCTATCTGACCCATTGCATCTTTAGAATTTCCATTATTTGTTCTTATCGCGACTAAGTTGGAGAAATGAGCACTTTTAATTAACTTTTAACGAAAATTTGGATGGCATATATATCTTTCTTCCATTATTTCTGTCAGTTCATCAAGAAATTATTTTTTTAGCGATGTTAGAAAGAAGACCAGAGTGAGATATTTCAAGCTTGAATGAAGGGAGTCACATGAGTTGTTTTTGGATAAGATAAGGGGGAATAGTGATCAAAATTACAAACTCGGGGGAAAAATTTGAAAAGGATTCTGAGAGAAAATGCTCTATTCAAATTAACAGTGGGGAAAAGTTTGGTGACTAACTATTGTGAAGCTACTAAAAAAGAAATTTAACGAAGTCTTAGAAGCAAAAGTTACCCTAGGCTCTAGCCATCCAGTAAGGGGAGAATATCAAATAACCGAACTTCTGAAAAAACATTAACTAGTTCATGATAAGCTCATGCAAGTTCCTGGAGAGTGACCGATCATTGGCAGGAACTCATTCCGGTGAATGTATGAAAAAAGTGTGCGAAACAAAAAAAAATTCGATGAAATATTAAAAATTGGAATTTTCCTGAAAATAAATGAATCAATTACTATGATCGTGATCTCAATATGATTGTGACTGTTTTTATCTGTCTTTCATTTTTTTAGTTTCTGTATATCAATCATCCTCATCTCTTCAGGCTTGGAGATCTCTTGGTAACTAATGCTTGCTATTTTAAGCTGCTTAAATATGTGTAAATTATAAATGTAACTATATGAGCTTTAGCAAAAAAAGCATATTATCGATGAAATCAATAAAAACCAGTAAACGGTTCCTCCATTTCCCATCCACATATATTTATGTCATCATTTTTTATTGCTTTCTTGCTCGGACGTAAACTAATTTTAGTTTACCGAAATTTATTATTCTTCTAAAAGTTACCTTACATCTTTTAGTGTTTACTTTTTTACTGTAATTTAAGCATTTAAACCTTCGGAACAAGCACATGCTACGAAGGGCAAGTGTTGATTTATCTTTCAATGTGAACTTTTTCGTAAGCTTTCTTGGCTCTGAAAATATGTTTTGGACCTTTCTATGGATTTCTAGCAGGAAAGTTCCCCATCTACTGAGGAGTAGCATCGAAATTCAATTTGATTTACTTTGAATTTGAAACTCCGCTGCCATTTTTAATTTTCTTTTATTCTTATAATTGATCTGTAGGGATCGAGTTATCTGATATTTCGAGAGAAGGTTTAATAAAATCTGGAATAGAATCTTTCTTCTTTGCGTAACTCGAGAGAGACTTCGATTTCTACTTAAGAGACTTTATTTTTTAGTGCTAATGAACTTCAATTGCAAGATGTTGTTCTGGAGCCTAGATTCGCTTCTAATGAATCTGTTAATCTAAGAGACGAAATTTAGAAGATCTGCAATTTGTTTTTTCATGAGACTTTGGAATATCCATTTCAAATATGTATCTGTTAATCTTTGCTTTCTATTGATGACTTGAATTCTATTTTGTTTTCCTGTTCTGTTTCTAGCTCTAGAATTTACCCTCAAGTTTGTCGAGGCTTTAACCCTTTTCCAGTGTAATGTGATTTCTAGTATCAACTCTAATTTATTTGGATCTTTGTCTGTTTTAAGAAGTAATTGCTCTTTTAGGTACCAAATTGCTAGGAATGTGTTGCTAATGATCGGTTCTTGTGCTTTTTAGTCTCTTTTGTTTCTCATCTCTAAACCAGTCTTTCGAAGTATTAAGACTTTTTGAAGAGCTAGGGCAAAAGGGAGCCCTGAGTTTAAATTTGTTTTTTTCGGTCTTTTTTGGAGAGGATTACTGTTTGAGCATCTGATAGCTCAGTTCTGAAATTTTGAACCCTTTGCTACTACTCATCGGGGGAATATTGTATCCAAAGTTGTTGCAATCTCCGTTAAGCATGATTTTTTTAACATTGGTGGGTATTTTGCTGATGGTGTTATTAAAAGATGACTTCTACAGAATCGATTATATGGTAGTAGGGGTAGTTACTTATCCAGAAACATCTCTCTTAAAACTCATAATTATATTCGCATATTATAGGAATAAATTTCATTCAAAAATAGTCGGTTCTGCCTGTTTGTTATATTCCTTGAAAATTGGTCAATAAATATTCTTAATTCTACCATCTTTTCTGGGGGAGAGATAAGTTTTTAAACCAAGTTTAGTGTCTATGAAGTACTATGGTTGACTATAAAATATGAGGAATTAAAAGATACAAAATCAATGTCTATTCTAAGCGTAAATTTGGTTGATAATAGAGTCACGAGTATCGGGTTCTCTACGAGATGCAAATGGTGAAGATCTCTATTCCCCGATTCTAACTTAGTGAATATTACTTATACTAGACTTGAAATCAATTTCATTCTGCTGGACTCTACTGAGCTTCGTTTATAAGATTTTGTTCCTCTCTTCGATACGCTTCTCTAGCATTTTTCGAATTTCTTAAGGGGAAAGAACTTCTTGACTTAATTTTTAGTAATCAAATCTGGAAGTGAAATTAGAGCCAATATTTGGTCTATTGTTGGTTTCCAACTATTTCGATTTCAGTGGCGACCTATTCATCATACTACTTCCGTGGTGATTCACATTCAAACTAGTATTGTCCATATAAAGACTGGATGTTTTTTGTCTGGAATGATTTTCATGTCCCCTATAATTGCTCTGAGTATTTTCTGGCAACTATTTTGAATTTGCATATTTTGAAAACTGACTATAATGACCGCTGGTTTCAAGATCGGCAAGAGTAAAGACTTGGGGTTAACTTTTAGGCACCTACTTTGTTACCAATGATGATGATCTTCTTTACTAATTATGGCTTCTATCATTTTGACAAGGAATATTTTTATAACCTATTGGGCCGCGGGTATTTTAAATCTTCTCATGGATACTCACACTATTGCCTCCTTGTTCGTATTTTTTTGACTGGTTTTCAACAGCTTGACGATGGGCAGAATGAACTGATCTTTCAGGATGTGATTGTTTAGAGTTTTATGTATCTTTTGGACAATATGATGGGTTCAATTCGTAATTAAAATGCGTGTCTATTTTTTACTGTGCATTTTATCTTGTGCCGATCGGAGAAAAGGTATCGTATGCATTTTCCTTGTTATTTTTTGAATTTTTTCTTAGAGAAACTCGATCACCGTCTGTTTTTTTGCTGCTGGAGTTCCTGCCTTCGTATCTCTATCGGATTTTGTTGATCTCTTGGTTCTGTATGTTCCTGAAATTGTTGATAACTTCCTTCTCAGCGCTTTCCAGATCTTTATAGGTGGATCCTCTCTATTTCTAGCACTGAATCTGGTTATAATGGTGAGTACTGTTGCTGCATTTGTGATTCTATCGATTTTAGTTTTTCTATTGACTTTAAGCACGGAATTTTCTGAAGGTAGGATCGATTTCCCTGTCCTTTTGGAGGTAAATATTATTTTTTGATGGTCTGTCAAAAATATTTTTTCGCTATTTTTATCGAGAAACCTACTACTTGATTTACTGGTAGATTCTTTGATCGTATTAAATTGCATCTTGCCTTCTCTTTTACTAGAGTTGTTTTTATTGCTTTTAGAGTTGAGAATTACTCATTTGTACCGAAGATTTAGGACGACTATGTGTGTCTATATCTGATGCTTTGACACTCATACTAGATTTCTTTTATTGAAAAGCTGTTTTTTACTCCGGTCGAGGTTCCTATTGAAGCTACTTGAACATCAATTAAAATCTATCAAGCTTTGTTGATGATGTCTTAGCGTCGAAATTTATATTCGTTTGAGGTTTGAAATGATGGAATCCTTCGGAGTAGAAAAGTATCAAAGTTTTCAACGATCCTTTCTTTATTTTGTTTAGTTTGGTTTATAATTCTTATTGACCTTTGAAGCACTAGTTAGTCTCTTTGGCTTGTCTGTCATAAAAATTGGACACGATTTTCACCATGGCCTATCTCTACCCTTCCAACCCTTTTAAAATCGACTATCTTTGATCTTTGAAGTCGTTAAGTGTGGTTTGCAGTTCCGAAACTGCTTTAGAGTGGGCACTAAGGAATGTAACGATGTCTGGTTATGTTTGATTTTTTGAATGTTATTAAAGATGGATTGATTAGCACAGTTCACAGAGAGGAAGGGTGCATTATTCTTAAATATATAAGGGAAAAGATTACTTCTGGTACAGAATTTGCTAATACGATTGTTTTTATGATAGTAGCAGTTATTGTGGTACATTTTAGGAAGATCCCCGATTGACGTTAGGTTTTCCCTTCGATAAATATAAAGTTATGAAATTGAATCAAGTTTTTTTTGAATTCAAATTTTTGTTTGACACACACAATAAACTCTATCAAAAAAATTCGAAGCTAACCCCCAACTCATAAAAGATGCTTGAAAAAAAAACTCAATCATCTATCTCATTTATCAGACTTTATTTGACTCACTCATGGTGACAATTTTTAATAAAATTGAGAATAAAAGCTTGTTATTCTTGGTATCTTTTTCTTTTTAGTTAGTTCATCCAGGTTAGTGTGCCAGCACTTCTTACATCGTCCTAAAAGTACAGTTAGTTGATGTTGTTGATATCGTAGGAGTTTCTTATGTGTAGGTTTATCTTTTTCCCGTCCTATCTTTGGATTGATGATTAGACATTTTTCCAAGCGCAGTTTGTCAAGATCTTAGCCTAATTTTTCTATGTGCACGGTTCTACAATTATCAGATTATGTTAGTCTTAAACAATGAAAACCTTGTGAAGTAATTTCTTTGTTTTTATCTAGTTCTTCTTATGAACTTTGCATTCCACCATATTCCTGTATCCAAATTAGTAGCTCTCACCAACTTTTAGTATTTACTTTAACTTTCCAAACCTCTATCGATGTAATTCGGCGAAAGTGGGTAACTATTACTGTTCGAAATCTTTGAGATATTTTTTATAGAAAGATCGTATAAGTGTGAACATTTGTATGGCCCGGGTGATGTCGTCTTTTTTGTTTATTTTGAGCAAATAGTGTGATTTTATGTCGTTCAGGTTTTCTTGTTAGTGGAGGAATATGGAAAATGGTAGGTCATTTTCGATTGATGGGGTGGATGTTGACCATTTGTTATACTAGTCTTAGAATAGCTACACTAGCTAGTTTATGTTTCCTGGTTTTATGAAATCTTTCATGTTATTGGTTACAAGCCGATATACATTAGAAATAATGTCTTTTTATGTCTAACTGTCAAGTTAACGGAACAGACACTCGTAAAGAAGAGTGAGAATATTACGGAGAGTAGCAACACGGACTGTTTTTGGATTGAGTTTAGCAAGGAATTCCAAACATATCTACTTTAGAGTGAGAAGGCTTTTTATATTGTAGTCATCGAGGTAGTTTACAGTATCCATTTTGGGCATCAAAAAACCACAGAATTTTAAGTATTACTACGTTAAGATGAGAAATGTACATTAGAAACAAATTCAGACTTTACAAGAAGGAGGATGATGTTTGTGGTGGCTAGGATAGTCTAGTCATCACCAGAACTTAGTAAATCGATGAAAGTTTGACGAAAATCGTTAATTTCGGAATCCAGGAAGGATGGTTCGAATTTTTTGCTGCAGACTGTAGAGGAATCCTTGCATTACTAGTAAGTAAGGATGTTAAATCCTAGGAACTTTGACAATCGATCAATTTCTTAGTAGAATTATGTTCTCTGTTAGGAATGTTCGGGACGATTAAGTTTTTATGTTTAATGCTCGGTTTAAAAGTTCTAAATATCCTAAAACTTTTTCAAGCATTCATCAACAATTTCATAGCTAAACTTATTCCAGTAATATGAATTTTACTGGAATTACGATCTGTAAACTTTAGGATGCTCAACCTCTGAGAGATACAATCTTGAAAGTAACGATTTTGATAGATTTTTGCCGAGTAAAATTACACAAATAACCTCAATAAAATTTTTATCCTTAACTATCTTTATTAGTTCGTAGATTGTATATAGACTGCTTTTGGTAAGGTATCCCTTAGAGCTTAGATGTTTGAGCTGCGGAATTAGAACATAGACCATCATTGCATTTCGAAGAAAATAGCTCATTGTGTCGGAACCATAGGAGTTTATGTCATTGATGTAGCAGATCAGGTCGATCAGGTCAATTGTGTACATTTTTACCATTGATTTGGTTCTACCTAACAAAAAATATCTTACATTTCGCCTGTTTAGCAGTGCTTGTTGAACTTGTTGGTCATTCTTTCAATGTCACAGCAGAGGGTTAATAAGTAAGAAGTAAAGGGAAAACTTTAGAAATAAAGCGATGTTCTTTGATTTTTTACTTTAAACTATGACAAAAAACTTACTTTTCATTAGTCCGAGAACGATATTCATAACATTGGTTCTGACCATACAATCGGGATGGTTGAAATACTTCATTGCTTCGTAGACAAGCGGAAACTTGCAGAATTTCTTTGATTTTATGATATATCTTTTACTTTGTTGTAGAATAGATTCAGTTGATCATGGGTTATTCTTATCGAAAGACTTTTGAGGAAAGATATGAAATACTATGCCCATTAATCTACATCGGGATGCTCCTATAATTCTATAGCACGCATTAGAAAGGGCTGACATAGTAGGAAACCTATCAATTGTTCGCTTTTGAGGTTGATGAACAGAAGTGACAGACATTTCACGCTTAGCATGGGTTAAACTTCAAGAACCTGTCGCATGATGACTATGCCTTGTTACTAGTAGAAATAACTATGTATTGGATATATGGGGACATACTCGTGCACATCTTACATGATGTTCTTGTGTTTTTAACTTTAGACAATCATTTCAACGTATTGCAGGATCTTTTCACCTAAGTTTTATTTCTAGTGATTGTTGGTTGTCAGGATTGAGAGGAGGTGGTTGTGTAGGAGTCTATGGGGGTAGGAGTTTTGAGGTACTTGAAAGAGTGGAAGGAGAATTACATAAGTTTTTTAGAGAGTTGGAGATTTTAATACGCAGTCTTAAAAATTGAGAAGTCTATAACTATTCAAGAGATTAATAATCAGGAGAATGGTAGCAGGAATTCGATGAAATTTTAAAATAAATTTTATTGAAATTCAAAAACAGTAGAAAAACTGTTGAGTGGTTATCATTCAGTTCCTTTTTTTCTTGCCATTACAAATTTTATAAACCCAAAGACTTTCCCAACCCACTCCATTATCCATCTTAACAGATGCGCGGTAACTTTTTTCCTCGAGTATCCTGTCCTATGATACTGAAGGTATATCATAAGAACAACCTTCCTACTTTGAGGTGAGAATTTGGCCAATTTAATACAGATTTAGACAAGACTAACGATTAACAGCTAGAACATTTATTTAGGTTTGGACCGATTGGCATGAGATTCTTTGATCTACTCTATAAGAGTTTTCTTTTACGAGAGTATTTTTTGTAGATTTTCAATTTTATCTTGTTTATAGTTTAGAACTTTGGGGTTTTCGGTTATGGGTTGTATATCATGTTCATTGTTTTGATTTTATCGTTGATAGAAATCACGGTAGGTATCCATATTTGAGGAGATGTTAATGCGTCGTTGTTTGGTTTTTATTTAGGTTGGTGAGCTGGTTTCTACGATTTTGTCAAGATCGATTGGAACTGGGTTTATCATTCTCGCCACTATTAAATTAATCTTATTCATACTATATAATATTCTTGTTCTTGACCCCTTAACACAGAAAAAAGTTAAAAAACAACAAAAAAAAAACAGTTATGATACTCGTTACATGTCACAATATGGAGTTTTTTTTCATTAACTGTTGATAGGTTTTATCCTTGGAAACCATCTTCATCTCCTAATCATTCTCTGTAAACTAGCTCTTTAAAAATTAATAAGGTTTCGAAGTCTCAGCAAATGTTAGCTTGTCAAAAAAACGATGGAGATGTCGACGGACTTTGAAATTGTTCCATTATAATTTACTCACTCTTACGTAAGGAGGTTAGAATTTGCCAGCATGGTAGCTTTTTTCAATACAACATCTGTAGTAAATATATGCTGAGACAACTAAACCAATCGATCCTACTACGATTATAAATGATATTATGAATAAAGGGCTTCTAGTCCCGTCTTGCTGCCAGACTGTTGGATCTTATTGTCTGATGGAAACTGCTTAGATTAGTTGAAGCACGCAAGTAAATATTATTGTGTAGACTAAGTATTCCAAAAGAAGTATTCTAGAACTTTTTGGAACCGCCCCTCTAATAATGTTATAGTACGCCGAAAAGGCAATTAATACTGTTGCAGTGTTGATTACTCTGTTTGAATATCCATTATCCTGGAAAAAAATTAGTAGAACAACAATTGCAAACATCCAAATGGGAATAAAAATTGTTGTTAGTGACACTTCGGGATGCCGATATAGCATTGCTTAAAATTATATAGTCTGAAACGGGTAGAGTTTGGAGTCCAGTTACTTCCTTATAGCTTCCTAGGTTTCTTCTAGTTTTTTCTGCCTGACTTAAGTCTCACTTAATGGAAGATACAGATCATCATCGCTATCGGATTGCTAGTCCTTATATTAGAAATGAAGTTATCTGAAGGCTTTTTCCTATCTTTTGTTAAATTAGTATTAATTGGAGATGGTAACCCTGCGATAGTTCGGATGTGTGGCCACCGAGTACTAGCCATAGGAGAGATTATATCTGAGATAGGGGAAGACGGTCTGATATCGGGGGTGATCCATGATGTTAAATCGGAAGGAAACCAGTCTTCCTTTGTCATTTATTCTTTCGGGATCTTTTTCATAGAAGTTATACGTTGACATGGTAATGCTCATTTTTGCAAACAGTCTTTAGAAAGGAGATAGAAAGATTTTCGGATCCATTATTGCGTTTACATTTCTAGTAAGAATGAAGGTGATGATTGATTTTTTTTCGGAGTTGATGGTTTCGTATCCTTTTTATTGTTCGGAGACTGTAAAGGTGATGGTTTCTTATTCGTTGATTATGATTGATATGTTTTAGATGAGGTTTTTTATGTGTCTTTTTTCGACTCCTCTGTAGAGTATGCTGATGTAGATGGTGATGCTGGCTTCGATTTAGTTTTGAGAGATCTTGACATTTTTTATCCTGCGGAGAAGGATGCGTACATAGGCTGGGATCATGTATATTGTTTTTTCGTCTTCGGGATGTTTGCGATATACGAGTACATTATTTTCGGGTTGATCCGGGACTATTGAAAGCCTTCTTTTGATAAATGATTGAGACATCTTATACTCGTAAATAATAAAAATTGATTTCATTGGGGGGGGTGATCAATTTACTACGAAACAATGTCAATATACAAACATATCTTACTTGCCACAATCATTATTTTTCTCAGTTTCACTGGGATATAATCGCATCGGGGTGTAGGCAGAAATAGCAGTCGATCATCGTCAAGTAGATCTAAAAGTTTTGGATGGGGATCATTACGTGGAACCTACTATTTAGCTGTTCCCTTGTTTGGAGGGATTGCTGGACTGATTGCAGTTGCTGTTTGCTTTGGAAATCGCCAAGAAAAGAAAAGGCAGGAAAAAATCAAGAAGTTGATGGTGGATTATGAAGGGAAGTCCGAGGAGAATACGTGTGCTATGGAAGATTCGTAGAAGGCAAGGGCGCTGGACTGGTTTATGAATCATCGATGGAGAGTTGATTTTAAAGGACCAATGATTTAGTAAAATCGATATGACATCAAAATTGATGATTTGAAAAGAATAAACGAGAATAAATATGAAATCAAACTTTCTGGAGTGGATAGCATCGGAAGGAACAGTTGCTCAGGGATATTAACCTTCCAAAGAGACTACATTGCCTTGTTCTTCGAGAAAACCTATTCAAACAGATCAAAGGCAGGAAAAACTGGGAATTCGACAATTTTGCTCTATGATGGGGTGCAGAAAGGCGAGGATTTTTACGGGAATTGGTACTACGATGGATATCAGGGTGATCCTCAGTACTCTGGGGAATGGAGAATGGTGCATGATTGATGCTAGTTGATAAAAAAATGAAAATTTTCAATATATATATATTTATGATTTTTTAATAAAGGATTAGATATAGAAAACAATGGTCGTTGAAAGAGGTCATAAAGTCAGATTCGATACGCTATCTGAAAGTTGGAATCCACTTCTACTTAATTTAAAGCTTAAATATGAATGGAAAGAACTTTGCTTAGCCGACTAATGGGATATTTCTCTTTCATTAAATGAGGTAAATCTCTCTGAGCGATAAACTTCGATAAATGATTGAGACATCTTATACTCGTAAATTTAATCTTTTAAGA
>JAOWAT010298620.1:0-16030 GCA_028571025.1 Longipedia americana
GTTCATGAATGATTCAGATCTCAAGTTCATTTTATTTGTTGTTCTCCCACTTAACAGAGGTTCCTGTAACTCTTTCCAGCGCAGGGTACTGGGGTTCCAGGCCTTGTTAGATCTTACTTCCTCTGTCACGAAGTAGAGTGTGCAAAACTGTGCATTATCTCGCGCTGTGTTAAGTTTCGGGGAGCATTTAACTTCAATGATAACCTGAATCATTGAAATAAATCATTCCGCAAAACTTAGCACAGCACGAGATATGCACAATCTTTTTTGGGACAGAGGAAGTACAAGTAATGAGGCCGAATTTGGGGGATATTAATGGGAAAAGAAATTAGACATGCATTTGCTGAATGTAATTTTATGGATCTATCAAGGTTTAAAAGTTAACATTCACAAGAACTAGTTTTCTAAATTTAGTTTCAAAAACAACATTTGATTAAGTTTTTGTATCCAATTAAAAGTGTCCCAAAGAATGATCACTTAGATGTCCCAAAAGTAAACAGTAATTTACTACATGTGAGCGAGAAACATAAAACCCTTGGCCGAGGATTATTTCATTGAAGTAACTTTTAAAGTAGATTTTGAACCTGGGGTGCATTTTTGACCTGACAATGAAGTGAATTTTTTGTTGATTGATACCCTAGAATTCAAAGTTATAAATGGACTTTTTCCAAAAACTCATTGTGTCACTGATAATTGGCTTAGACTTATTTAGTGGCGCCATCTAGAATTTTTTTAAATAGGCATTTTCAAAGAATTGGTTAATAACGAATTTTAATTCTTTATTTTAGTTCTACAATTTAAGATAAAATAGATTCACAAAATACGTATAGAAAATTCGGAAATTGCTTCAAAAGTTTACTACATAAGAGAATCCTCGACCAAAGGTGCCTGTTACTTGCTCACACATTATAAACCAGGTTTTATTCAGGATGTTTTTCTTGAATGTCCATTAGGCCGTAATAAGAAATTAAAGATATCAGATTTTGAAAGGGTTGTAGGGGGAAATTTGTAATATGCCAAGGGATTAAAAAGCTATTAATGACATTTATTTTCTATGGGGGTGGGGAAGGATCTAACCCGAGGATCTGAAAACTAATATTTTTTCAAAATGTTGCAAATCCGCTTCCATTGAATAACAGTTTTATGAAGTTTTATAAAGTAATTTTGAATATTTTACACCAGAAATGTATTTATTTCATTTTCTATGAGTTTCCAGGCTTTTTTATTGACACCTTTTAGACTAGACAAATTAGGTAAAAAATCTGTGTTTCGCAGTTTCGGGAAAATTTTGCCTGAGTTTTAGAAAAATCATGCTGAGTTTCAAGAAAATTGAGATCAGTTGCAAGACAAAATAACAAAGAATAGTTGTAAATATGACTAAATTTACATAGGTTTGGTACATTTTTATCATAAAATTATCCAAAATGCAAGAAAGCATTGAGTTTTTGTGGTAGCAGTCATGTTTATGAAGCAAAATAAGCAATATTGGAAGATTTCATAAAAACGCGCGAATTCACGTTTCGGGTAAAAATTCTGTATTCTTGAGTTTCGGGGATTTTTCTGAGTTTCGGCTTAATTTTTGTCAAAAAATCCTGGTTTCTAAACATTTTTGAAAATTGTGAAATTTTTCAAAATGATTTTGGGAAAATGTGTGATTGCACATTTTCCAAGAGTGGAAATTTCTGAATATTTGAGTTTTCTTCAATTTTTTTGCCAAAGTCATACATCTTCATTATTAATAATCATTTCCATAATCAAAACAAAAATAGTGCTAATAGGGAGTCCATAAAACGAATTTTAGTCTAAATTTCTGAATTTTTTTGCAAACTTTGATGCCAAATATCTCATAGAACCGGGTATTTTCGGGAAAAGCTTATTAAGACAAAAATTGCACCAATGGGTCCTCGTTTATATCCATAGCAAAAATTAGCCGTGGGTCATTATGAAAACCTAGGTACGGTACACTGCCAACTTTCAGATCCTAATTCGTAAGTTTTTGAAAAAATATTGAAATATTTTGTTTTCCGTACCAAATTAGCATAGAAAATTACAATCAATTAATTTTTTGATGATATCATTGTTTTAGGGGCGAAATTTTAAAAATGAATTTTATGCTCAAAACTATCACCTAATATCACTTCAAAACAGGATGAGATTTTGGCAAAAATCTTCCAAAATCTACTTTTTTGTATACGAGTTTACGAGTATACACTATTTTGGTAGTATAATGTGAGAAAAAAAGCATGAAAATGTAAACTTTTTTGTAGAGCCGGCAGTCCATTTCGCGATTTGTTTTCACGATTTCTCGGAGCTAGTGTGCCTGTTTGAGGCGTACCGCATGCCAAAATTTGCACAATAAGATTTGAAAACTTTTTATTTAAGAACCCAGAGACAAAAAACACCGAGAAACGTTGATTTTTGGCATTTTTTGATTTTGCCTCGGTGCACCAAATTGTAGAGCCGGCAGTCCTGAAAATATTTTTGTAGAGCCGACAGTTTCCATTTCACGACTTGTTTTTACGATTTCTCGGAGCTCGTGTGCCCATTTGAGGCGTGTTGTACAACAAAATTTGCACAATAAAATTTGCACAATATAATTTGCAAACTTTTTTATCTTATTACCCTTTGCCAAAAACAGCCAAGAAACGGAGATTTTTGGCGTTTTTTGATTTTGCCTCGGTGCACCAAATTGTAGCGCCAACAGTCCTGCAATTTTTTTTAGAGCCGGCAGTCCGTTTCACGATTCATTTTTGCGATTTCTCAGAGCTTCTGTGCCTGTTTTAGGTGTGTCGCACGCCAAAATTTGCACAATAAAATTTGCAAACTTTTTAATTTAACAACCCTGTGTCAAAAAACGCTAAGGAATGCAGATTTTTAGCGTTTTTTGATTTTGCCTCAGTGCACCAAATTGTAGAGCCAGCGGTCCTGCAAATACTTTTGTAGAGCCGGCAGTCAATTTCACAATTTGTTTTTGCGATTTCTCAGAGCTTGTGTGCCTGTTTGAGGTGTGTCACACGATAAAATTTGCGCAATAAATTTAGGTGTCCCATCGGACTTTTGAAAATAAAATTTTGCACAATTTTTAAGAAAATGGCGATAAAATTTTTCTGTTATGTAGTAATTTCATTGAAAATGCAATCTTTATCCTCAATTTCTGGATAAGGGAAAAGAGATAATTAAATAATTCTTTTTACTGCCGAAAGATTTGTCTTAGATCTTGTTAAAACTTGTAAGCTTAAAAAACCACAAAATTTTGATAATTTCAAAAGTCCATTGGGACAACTCAATTCGCAACTTTTTACTTAATAACTCCGTGTCAAAAAACGCCAAAATATGCTAATTGTTGGTGTTTTTTATTTTATTTTGGTGCACCAAATTGTAGAGCCGGCAGTCCTGCAAATATTTTTGTAGAGCCGGTAGTCCTTTTGCAATTTGTTTTCAAAATTTCTCAATGCTCATGTGCCTGTTTGAGGCGTGTTTCACGCCAAAATTTGTGCAATAAAATTTGCAAATTTTTTTATTTTACAACCCCATGATGAAAAATGCCAAAACATGCCCATTTTTGGCCTTTTTTGATTTTGCCTAGGTGCACCAAATTGAAAAGCCAGCATTCCTTTTCATGATTAGTTTTCGAGATTTCTTGGAGCTCATTTGCCCATTTGAGGCGTGTTGTATGGCAAAATTTGCGAAATAAAATTTGTAAAGTTTTTATGCAGAAAAATGTCAAAAACTCCAATTTTTGGCGTTTTTTGATATTGCCTCTGTGAACAAGATTGTACAACCAGCAGTCCTGCAAATATTTTTTAGAGCTGGCATTCTTTCTCACCATTCGTTTTCATGATTTTTCTGCGCTCATTTGCCCATTTGAGGCATATGGCATGGGAAAATTTGAGGACTAAAATTTGCTAACATTTTTTTAATGACCCTGTGCCGAAAATGCAAAAAATGCCGATTTTTGGCATATTTTGATTTTGTCTCTCCATTCTCATGATTGTCGGGTGTTGTAGAACTAAAGTCAAGCGATGTCTCACTCAAGTGATCTCTTACAATCATCATTCTCACACAATTGTTAATGACATCTCATATTTGTTGAGTGAAATCTCACGACAATTGAAAGATGTCTAACATTAATCGTGTGATTTTTCACGATAGTCAAGTGACAGTCTCAAGATAGTTGAGTGACGTCTTATGATTGTTGAATGACATCTCACGATTGTGAAGTTATGATCTAAACTTGTATACATTGCGATGCTTTAGCCTTGTTTAGGCTACAATGGACAAATTAAACAAAAAATCTTGATTTTTTGGGGAAAATTGCATCAAGGGTAAGACTGCACATAATAAACCTTAGCCAATAAAATCTCCTTGTGCATTGAGCATAAAACTTCCTACTACCCATAATGCCGGGCTGGCAATGAACTAAGTTGAAGATCTTTGTTATGTCTGATGCAGGAACGCATATCTTTTTAAAGTTCTTGTTGTCATTAATTATGTCTGATGGCTCATGCCTTATAATATTGGATAACATTGCCATTCTGATTTCTCCATAATCTTTGTTGTTTGACAGATTTTAAATTGATAAGCCTAATTTCATTCACAGTAACAGTTCCAATAGTCTTTCCTTCTATGTTTAGTTCTTGGAGGCTCCTATAACCTGTTTAATCAAATGAATCTCATGACATCATGAATTTATTAACCATTCATATTTCTTGATGATTTTTGTTGATTCTAAACATGTTTAATGTTTAAGATCAAACCAGTAATACATCCAATTTTGTATTTGATGGATGACAGATGAAAATTTACATTTCATTAATACCTCAATTTCATACTTGTTATTAATTGATATTTTGAAACAAAATTACCACTTCTCACGAAACTGTGAGTAATTTGTTATAGATTTTTTACAGTTTATTTGGTTTCAAATTTAAATTGTCATTTCATACTGATTAAAATGTTGGACCATTTCACAATTTTGTAGGTCACCAAATAGTACATTTTTCTCCGTAATAGACATCGCAAATGTGTCTAAAATGTTTGCTAACAAAACAAGATGCTGTTAAATTTCATGTCATATTATTCATGTTGTCTCTGTTGATACAAGTTTGTAAATAATTTTCATGACTTTTACAATGTTTTCCTCAGTTTGTAAATTAAAATCCCTCATTTCCACAGGTTTGAATGTTTAACTGCATCACTCTTCCATTAGAATCCACCTCAGAAGTTCCAGATGTAATAAAATGCACATCTTCGTCTGGAGGGACATTAATTTGATTGAGGTTACCTGTATCAAAGTAATGTCTTACTCTGGCCAGGTAACTTATAGCACCATCATTGGATACTTCAACCCATTTTGCCATACTTGTGTGGCATTCTAAAATCAGCTGAGCAATCTGATTTCCCTCCTAAACTTTGAATTGATTTGGATTGGCCAAGACTGCCAAAACTTTGATTTCCCTAACTTAATCCAGATCAGTTACTCCCGCACTGATGATGATCCCATGACTGTGAATATTACCACTCCTGTCCGCAATTCTTCCATAATAGCCATTGGGTATCCTGACAGAAGTTCCAGTTTCAATTAATTGTGGTTTTCCAGCTTCCAAAATTACGTCTTTGAAGGCATACAAATCATATCCTGCAGATCCAGTTGTCACCTTGGGCATTTATGTACTCTATGGAAGATTGAGTGTGCTTAACTGGATGATTAGCTCAGAAATAATTATGTCCATGCATAACCTATTTTGGGAGTGAAACTGAATGATAATTGTTCTTGACACAGAATTCTCTCAGACCTTGAAGTGTTTCAGTATTGAATATTGTGCTGAATGCTACTGTTTGAACATTTTACCTCTCACAATTTTATTTTGCATTCAAATTACCTTTAGGCCTGTTTAAGAGAAGATTTGCAAAAAATTTTCAATTCTCTAATTTTGGTGGTATTCAAAATTAGAGTGGTTATATTTAACTAAAACATGGAAATGTTGGAAATTTTACTTCTATAAATTTTGAGTACTATCTCTGTTAAGTTGCCAAAAATGACCTCCATTGAAGTAAAAGATGTTTTCACAATCATCTGGAATATAATCAGGATCATTTTGAGAAAACTCCTCATCATTCATTTCCTCAAAAACGAATGCTTGCTCGTCTTCATCTTCCGATATATCATGAGATACATATTGTTGTTGTTGTTGTGGTTTTCTTGGTGTCTTCTTTTGAGGTGTTTGTTGTTTTTTCCATTTTTAGGAGGTGTTTGAACTGTAGTTACATGTTGGGTTGTGTAGTTTTCACCCTCCTTTTTCTTCGTCTGCGTCTTCTGACTTTTTTCACTATGTGGGCCGCAGGCTTTTTTTTTGACAAAAATTTTCCCAAAACTGAGGAAAAATTTTCCAAAAACTGAGAAAAAATCGCAAAACTCAGAAATATGAAATTTTTGGGTGTTTAAATATCATAGTTATAGTTCCTTATTTGTGGCATTACAGAGAATTTTCAAAATTGATTTTACGAATACTTTTTCAGAAGAAGAAGACTTGCGCATGAAAAAGAAATGATTTTATATTACATGTGTTTGAGAAGAAGTAAGGTTAACAACAAATAAGACAGGAAGAAAAGAGGAAAAATTATAATGAACAACACATAATTTTTCAAATGGCTGATATCAATGTTTCTGAAACCTATATTACTAATTTTACAGAATTTACAGGTAGTGTTAGGTTGAGCTAGACATTATGAAACATTGAGTCATAAACAAGCATCCATTTTATTAATATCCATTTTGATACAAAGCTTTCTTTCTATAGGGATAGAACAAACTTTAGATAAATGGTTCAGTAAACATATGAAATCAAAAATAGAATGCTACCTGTATTCAGTTTTGAGAGAATTTAATTATATCTCAATGGAAGTTTCTATAAGTGTTATTCAACAACTTATAGTAATGCATGTTGAATTAACTGAGAACCTTCCATTGAGATATAATTACTTAAAACATACAGTAGATTAATAATTTTTCACAGTCTATGTAGTTTTATTTATTTTTCAAATATTATAGGTACATTATCTTTTTTAACTTTCCATTTCAATATTGTTCAATTCATTTCCTTCATCATCAAGGAGGGAATGAAAATTTTCAGAAGAAAAGATGCATTATATTTCTCCTGTTTCATTCTCATCGTGCACATTTTGTATCAACATCTTATCACTGGTGTAACAATTTAAATCTCCATTTATTATTTTCAATGGAAAACTCTTGTTTGAATTTAGTTTTACATACCCTGTTTTCCATTTGTCCTGGCCAAATATCAACATCATAATAATTAACTTATTTTTCATATACATCCTGTTGGTATACATATCAATTTGTCCAATCCAATTTAATTTGTTTGAATAAAAAGCAAGCACATTCCCAAATATATAGGTTCCCTATGCTAATGCTTCTTTTGTTAATATTAATAGTAATGAATGAAAGCAATACATTCACATTCAGAATTTAAAATATAGGTGCATAGGTTCAATATCAATACTTATTATCTTAAAGTTTTGAGGCATGAATGAAAATATTATTTTCACATTCTACATGGAAAATATAGGTGTATAGGCCCTTTGACAATACTTATTATGATGTACTTGAGAGGTGTGAGTGAAAATAGTACATTCCCATTCACCATTCAAAATATAGGTGTATAGGTTACTATGTCAATTCATTTTAGATGTTTGAATCAAAATGACACTTTTGCAATCAATATGCTAAATATAGGTGTATAGGTGCATATGACCATACTTTTTATGATGAACTAAGAAGGTTTAGAGGGAATAATGTATTCACATTCTCTGTGTAAAAAAATTGACAACCTCATAGAATTCAATGAAATCCTTGGTTCCTCTTAGTGTCAACATTTTTAATTAACAGTATGGAAAATGAAAAGTTTTATGTCCAGACATAAACACAAAACTGTCTTGTAATGGGATTCTCATTGGTAAAGTGATTTTCATTCATAGATTGGGCTCATCCTGAAAATACTACTCCGTCCCGACAAAATTGGCCGGATGCAAATTCACCAAAATCACTCATTTTAATTTTGACTTTTCTCCTATTTAGTGAGAGCTAATGAAAAAAGTAAGGAGAGTTTTTAAAAACTAGAGAATCTCTTATTTTTGAAACATACAGTACTTTAATCAAACCCTCTTTTTAACGGAGAATGAAAGTTGATGATTTTTACGATTTTTCCATCCTGCCAATTTCATTTGGATGGAGTAGTATTATCTTCCATTTTGAACTTCCTTTAGCACTGTTTTAATCTACCAATAAGCTATTATGGCGTTGGTTGAGATCATTAATCCTTCCTTCCAATCTCTGTAATTCGGTGAGACTAAAAATTCCCATGATGAGACTGACTCCTCCAAGCACCGCGCCTAAACCATTCTTTTTCTTATCAATTTGCATGGCTTTCAGAGATAGTATTCTGTTTTTGATTCATTGAGTGGCTTTGAGTGTCATTAAACAAGCTTCTGTCTGTCGGGATAGATGTGTTCTTAATACTGCGTCTACTTTATGATGGTCTAATTTGCCTTTCAAGAAATCAAACGTTTTGAATATTTGGAAGGACTGAATAATTATCACTTAAATCAATTTGGCCTATGACGTGCGCGAACTGTCCCCCTGATAGGATCCCAATCTTCTTAAACGACACCTTCATTTTATCTAGATTAGTTAAATGATATGGTCTATCATCTGGTTCTTCACTCTTTACCATGGTAATGATGCAGATTGTGATCCAAGGAATCTTTATTGTAATTGGTAACTGGAATGTAAGGGTTTCGGTTAGGTTAGTGAGAAAGGTTAATCCACATCTCAGAATTCTAAAAAAACTTGGAAATGTGAACCTCAATACTGATGTTTGGGTTCAACCAATCTTTATATTTCAGAAAGTTTCCTGCAGATATGATTAGTTTTCTCTATTTTTAATAACTTTTTGTTTCAATAAAATTCATTTTTAGCAGAAAATACGATTTGTTCTTTCTATCTCTTGTTTCTTCTTATCTTCCTGATCTTTAATCTTCTTTCTGTAAAAGTGAGTTCTTTGTTTATTTTCTTTTTTGTTAGTAATTCTTTTTTGTTCTTAGTGGTTGACTGTTTGAGCGATTTTAGAGTGAGGCATTGTTCATAAAAATAACAAAATTTAGCAGCTTTTCTCATGAGATATGAGAAATGATGGTAAATTGCAAGGTCATCTTGACTTGAACTTAATCTAGTAAAGAACACTCGTAATGCAAAGTAATAATCTCTCATACGGTCCTCCACTATATATAAATGAAATTCATAACAGAGACAAAAGATAAAAAATACATGGGTATCCGAACGTCTAATGTAATTAGTTATTTACAACCAAATCATATGGATATTCGCTTCTCCAATGATATAATCCGTATATATTGGAATAGTACTTATTCTTCCATGAAGGCCACTTTCCGTTTACTAAAACTGCATTTATATCAAATCTGGGGTAATATTTCTAAAATTTTCTTTTTTTTTGACAGGCTTATATTCTCTTCCAAACAAGCCCATTGCAATTGGCCCTAAACCTGGTTTCAAATTTCAAGATATGCCCTAAAGAAAGCTTTTAATTTTCATCAAAGTAATTAAGTCTGGAGTTTAAGTTGTGTTTGGTACATAGCCCTGTGTATTCTTTGATCATTGTCTTTTATAGTCTCTGGGTAACCAAGTGAGAGATTGTAGAGAACCTTTCTTTTTCCAATTGACATTAGCAAAAAATACACTGATTTGCAAACAACAATCTTAGGACATGCTAAGGTGCAATGCACAATCATTTTTTATTTTTTCTTAAATTTATCATTGATTTTAGGCTTCTTACACTGCAAAAGGCTAAATTCAGATAAAAATATCTCCTTTCGTGATCCTTTATATCTAAATTATGCATTTATATGGTTTATACTCTTATATTTCGCAAAATTACTATTTATCTGTCCCAAAAAGAGACCTGACTTTAAGTTTTGCTATTTTTTATTGAAATTTTTTATTGGGTGGGGTACCCTTTTGTTTTACTATTTTTAGTTTCTCTTTTATTCTCTTGAAAATACTTACTATTGTAGACGACATTTGTCAGAATGTGCCTAAAATTTTGATAAAATTGAGCATTTAGTGCACTTCCTTTTCTTTTGCATTGCTCCAGAAGCTGTTTCATTTCGCTCATAGTCTCATCGAAATGCTAAAGAATAAGATAAAGTCATTATAAGAACACCATTCTTCGAAAAGGTTAAAAAATATAAAATTATTTTTTAAATTTTTTAGAAAAGTACCTGGGGTAAATCATTTTCACATTGGACCAAAAATCCAGGTAAACTTAGCATTCAGTTGTACACTGTGTTCACTGTTCCGTGGAGATGATTGTCCAACCAATTTTGAATCATTTTAACAATTTCGTCACTTTGAAAATCTGAGAGCAATTACATGTGTTTTGAGAATGTTTAGCGTCATGAGGAGTACTTACAGTTGTCATCTTTGTACTCACTACTGTGGTAGACAAGGACGTGCTGGAGGTTGCTGGTAAAGTCGATTGACCATCATCGGAATGAACCTCAAATAGCACTCTAGGGTCATTCGGTAACACATCAACCTGTTGCACATCATCGCTGTCAGTAACACTTTTTTCATTCACCAAAACATCAATGATTATAAAGGGCCGATTTGACGCCATTTCATATCCACCATAATCATAATAATAGTAAGCATCATTTGTATCTCCGATGTTGTTAATTTGGCCCAATCTACTCAAATCTTGGCCATACACTTCTGAAATTATAATTAAAAGGATCACAAACTTCATTTTTGACTAAATTCTAGAATTCTAAGTAGAAATTAATGTCTATCAATCAAAAAGTAACTGAAGCAAAAAAGACCTTTCTTACCTTTTTAAATCCAAAGTAACTTAGCCTCCTTGCACTCTTTCTCTTAGGAGAAAGTTAGAAAACGCCATATAAGGAAATTTTAATTTGCATAGAACATATATGGTCAAGCCTTTTTGCAACACTGTAAAAAACAACTACACTGTAATAAAAAATAATTGATTAAATGTTGAAACAAATTTATTATGCATAAATTGAATTTGGGTAAAACAACATTTACATTTAAAAATCAGCATCATCTAGTTCTTTAGCAGGGGCAGTAGCTCTACCAGCACTAATTGCTCTAGAGGGCACATCATTAAGTGGCACTGTTTCATGACGCATTATAAACCTTGAAGCAAAATTGTAATTTTTCCTGCAGCAACAAACAAGGAACCCAGACCAAAATATTAACATCAAAAATAAAAATGATACACCAGCCATAATCATTAAGTAAATATTTGACTTATCGTCAAAATTTTTTGTAAATTTTGGTAAAATAGAGCTTTTAACATAATCTAATTCTAATTTAACAAGTTTTTGACCATTGTTGCTGCAAGTGAATGTATGACCATCATAAGTAATCACCATATTGCAATCAGAACTTAAAAGTGATACTGGTTTTAAAATTTTGCCACAATTTTCAGACAATTTTACTTTTGCCTTCAATGGAATCATAAAACTTGAGTCTCTTAATGGAATTTTCTTGACGCCTGCGCAAATTGAAATATCCTGAAATGTTTTAGATAAGCTTGGGGAATTTTTAAAAACTTGGAACAACAGGCATCAGGAAGCCATCCAAAATCTTTCAAAATTTTATTTTATTAAAGACAGGAGCTGTGACTGGGAACAAATACAATATCGTTATGGGGAAATAAATAAAAAATATTACTACCTTTTTCGCATCAGTATTTACCATTTGTATGCATGACAAATCTAAAATTTTCGAATAAGCTTTCATTTCACAAAAATTTTCATCAAATATAAACATTTGCTGATTCATGAAAAATAGCAAATCTTCTAAATACCTTTTATGATTAGAACATTCATCAATTAAGTTCTCTAATCCCTCAATATCTTTCCTTCTAATGTTACTTAATCATACATCCTCTGCTTTTAAAATATCAAAATAAAGTTTTTCCAAGACTTTAGGAACCTTATTTTCAATATTCATGCCTGATGCATTTCCATCAAAAGATCTAAAATTGTTCACATTGATATTAATTTGTTGCACTAAATTGCCCAAATCCACTGAACACATTCTAAATTGCTCAAACACATCATTTATCTCCTCGCAAGTATGAGTGTCCGAAACCAAAGCAGAGTCTGAAATTTGGCATATAGCAACCCTTGGAACAAAGTGTTGTTTGTATTCCAAGAATTTTATCTCAGATTCTCCAGCTTTGGGATCCAAATCCTGATTGAATTATAGTATGTTACTTAATCTGGCATAGCTATAGTCAATCTTTTAAAAGTGACTGTGTCACTCCCAGATGGATTTCTTACTAACTTTCTTCTTAGATTAGCGTTTTGATCTGTCAAAACGTTCAAATCCATATTTAACTTTAACATTGTGAAGCAACTAATAATAAGTACAAAAAAGGACAATATGCTAAAGCATAGTAATCCTACAAAAACTGTGTTTTGAGTAAAATCACACGTGTTGTCTATGTCTGAACTTTTCTGAAAGTGACAAATTAGCTTGAAATTTTATGACCCATAATCTATACATTAACAGCTTAAGTTACATACCATCACCATCGGTAACATGAAGAATTTTAGCAGGGTGCTACTTGAAAAATCCTTTTCTCTTTCAATAGAAACTTTTATTTTTTCTTGTCTAACGGTCATATCATTGATTGGGGAAATTCCATTTATTTTTGTTAAATCTAATCACCCAAAGTAGATCCTCTTGTCCTGAAAATTGAACTTTGAAAATCAACCATTATTGGTAATTGTTCCTTAACTCTGAGGGTACGCATTATTTGAGAAAAGGCCACTTTTTCTTCTGGGGACAGAGGTATTGGCAAGGTACCCAGTCGTAGACAATCCTCAATTACTTTGAAATGTGGTCCTGATAAAAATAAAAAGGTTGTACATTTTGTCACTCATAATTAATATTCTTAAAATTACTTGCAATTTACTAAAAATTAAAACTTTATGAGTGATAAAATTTACAACCTTTTAGTATGCTGTAATATGCATTCTGATAATTTGGCAAATCCTCAAATTCTTTTTACTGAGCAACTTGAACAGACAAAGCTGTTTTTACAAAATTGTAATTCTCAAACTGACCAAGTTTTTTGGCCATTTTTTGCAAAAATTCACTTAAAAAGACCGTTGAAAGATGATAAACCTTGCTGTGCCGATCGAGTGGGGGTGAGGAACAAGGGACAAAGGAAAGGGTGAGAGGTACTTTTACCTGACTCCTCTGGGGATCGGGTGAGAATCCAAGTTCTCTGGACTGTAATGAAGGCCTTGTTTTCTATTACCAATCTTTATTTCAATTCGTGGATTGGACATCAACAAATCAACAATTGGTCTCCCGATAGTGGATATTAAATATGAGTTAATGAGGAAATTTACAATCTGATTGATACACAAAGCGCTTTAGTTTTAATGAAGCGCTTCCAAGTTAACTCTGAGATTGAATAGATATTTAGTGAAATTGAGAAATAAAAATGTAAGTTGAAAATGTAATGTATTAAAATATATTAAAATGTATTAAGATGTGTGAGAATTATATATCTATTCAATTCAGAGGTTTTCAAGCAAGTGGCTTCTAAAGAGAACATAAAGGGTAAAGAAAGGATTGTCTAGACAGATTGTATAAGGTTGTTTTTCAATAACATCAATCCAGTTTTTGTCCTTAATGTTCTCATTTACTTTTTGAGTCTTTTTTAAAGAAAAATGGAGAATAAACTCCCACACAGTCCCCGTGATGGCATAATAAAGGGCAGTCCAAATGAAGCGGAGTTTATCATTCTTCTATATTCAGTACGTTGTTCAATTCGACATTATTTTCTGGTCGTTGTTGGATCCGTAATCTTCTTCTCTTATGGTATGTGATGTATCGGTGAAGGATGTAGAAAAATAATGAGGTACTTCGTATCAAAGCTGCACCTCCTAAGCAAATAGCCAGATAGTTGATGTAAGGTTCCAGGTGTTGCTCAATAATGTTGTTTAGTTGTTTCACATCATTGAAATTTATCTTCTTTTGTGATTTGAAAATGGTATCTAATGTGCTTTCCATGTCATTTTCATATATGGGTAATAAGGTTTGGATCTCTAAGTCCAATTTTTCATAGCATATGGAGGTACTTATCGAAAAGGAATGTGAAGGATCCAGAATATGCACAGGGGTCACCAAGGAACAATCTTCTAGATATAATTTCTGTAATTTGTCCAACTCTATCTGAGTAGTGGTGTTATGGCAGGACAATGTTCCATATGTAAGCTTTGTATGATACAAAAGGAATTCGTTATCTTCTAAACTGGTTACATATGTTTGTTTGGATGGAACTCTGGATTACACTGGACACCAGATGACGACAGACTCTTGAATGGACCAAATAATTCACTGGTAAGGAATACATATCAGCATTCCAATCAATTCCTAAGAGGTAACCTGATTCTTGAACTTGAACCCTCAATTGATCTATCTACCTTGGTTTGGTATGTAGGAACGCTGGTATTTTGGTGAATCGTTGTGTTCCCTATTCCGATTTGGTCTAACATCGGGAGATCCTTGGTTGTCTTCAAACTCTTCGTATGTCTCTTCTACGATGGTGTAAGGAAGCACAGTTCGATTTGTTGGTGGGAGCGAAAGGCTTTGCAAATTTGGTTTTTGTTGCGAGGTTGGTTTCGGAATGGCCTCCAACGCTCTGCCTCTACTTCATGGTGCACTTGTTGTTGTGTTTCCCTCATCTCACGTTTGAGTTCATCTATTTCGTTACGTAGATGCGATGATGTTGTGGCAATTGATTCGTTTGAATTGTGTGTTTTGGTTCCCTGGATTTATGTAGTACATGACGTGCATTTCCATTTCTTGGAACCTTTGCCTATACTTCTAGAGGTAAGCTTCGTGTTCCTCTCCGTTATTTGGTTCTGTTTGTAGAATCTGGTTGGTAAATCCATGTATATTGTTAATCCGTTCTCGTGCCTCCTCCAAAGTTCTTTCAACCACATTCGGCGGAGCTTTTGAGACATGTACTTATTTGCCGTATTGATTAAATGGGTTAGTTGTGTGGCGTGTGTTTGTCGGTTTTGCTTATGATCGGCTAACGTCGGAATGCGAGTACTACTCATCGCCCATCCATATTTTCTGAGTCAGAAACGTCCTGATTCATGGGTCGAGTTAAACGGACAGAACGTCTCAATGGAGTTGCAATGAGGGGTTCCATGGGGTGTTCCTGTTACATTAAATTCGGCCCAGGATCATTTCCTCTTCATTGCTGGAAGCCCCTTCCACTCGCTTTATAGACCAAGAGAGTTTAAAACTTACTGTTTCAGAAGAAGACGTGTTAACAGTTACACGTTTATTTGTAAACTAAAGACGTTTGATAGATACCCAAGTATTTGCTGATTGGCACCAGCTGCAACAGCTGCTGCCAGGTTTGCTTGAGCATTTGCGATATTAACATTTTGCTGATGAATGTTGCATATTACTTCCCCAATCGTCCCGTTTTTATAATAAACTGCAGCACAGTTTGCCCCCAGATTCTTGTTAACAAATGCAGCAAATTTGGCCATTTTGTCAAATGAAATTAATTATGGTATGGGAATTGAATACCTTCTTTGGAAAATAAAATGGATGGCTTATTTGGAGAAAACTAATAATATTAGTTTTCTGAAAACTTTGAGAAACTACCTCTGCTCGCGTTTACTCAATTGTGGAAATGTTTCATAATTTCCAGTAAAAATCGTAGCCAGCATAAGATAGAAATCGCTCTCAGATTATTGATAACGTTAAAATTGGAAAATTTGTTTCTTCAAAATCAAAAATATAATCATTGATGTCATAAGTATGCAAAATTTAGAGTATATTCATTCATTGTATCATTCACTATGACTGTTTGTAAGTTGTGGGCTTTTTCAGCATTGACCACAACATTCAGCATTGAATGAA